>PVJO010006833.1:0-18646 GCA_004026905.1 Hystrix cristata
TGAGGCAGAGCTTGACCATCGTGAAGCTTTCACTCGTCAGTTCCCTCTTCCTTTCCTAAACTCCCTCCAAGTTTCTGCTCCCTTTCATTTTGTTTTAAGCAAGGAAACAGATGGAAAGAGATGAGGTAGATGCTTCTTCCTCACGAACCTGCAGAATTTGGGGATGGAAAGAAGAGAATTGAGGATCGAGTTTAAAAGGAAGCCTGCTGTTTTGTGGCAGGGCTAACAAAAACAAACGCAGAGTGCTCTTTGTAACACTGACTGTCCTCTTCCCTAATGAAGTCCTGGGAAGTGTTTCAGGTGTGTTCAAAGCCTTTCATTCTGGGTTCTGGCTGTGAGCCCTGTGGAGGAGGGATGGTTTGAAACAGAGACCAAGAGAGTCTCTGTGTATCTGTGCAGTGTGTACAGGAATGGCTGTACCCAACAGTGTGGGTAAAAAACGTCTTTAATCTTAGTCTCTCCAGTTTTGTTTTGGTTTTTAAATCATTACATCATGAAGACAAAAAGTTTAGAGTTTTATTTTCTTGAAGAGTTAGATAACAATGCTTCTTCCCACGGCATAGTTGTAAGTTACCTGTTACACAATCTTACACTATTGTCAAGTGGATTCAATGGACACAATACATTTAGACCCTTATGGGGCTGAAGCAAGTTACGTGGGTATTCACTTATTTGCATTATGTTTTTGTACAGGTATCTTCACTGACATCTCAGAGGGTTTCTTCAAAGGTAGTCAGCTACAATTTCTACCAGTAATTTTTCTATTATATGGTTTTAAATTGCTTTGCATGTCTTCTTGAAATTCTCATCAAACATAATTTTCCTGCAACTTTAGCATAATTTAAAAACTATTGCTATGAATTATTTTATATTATAAATTGCCTACTCTGTTGACTGTCATATTTTGAAAATATATACTACAAGTGAGCAAATACCAAGTTGTAAAATTCAGCCTATCAAGTATTATTAACTCTTAGCCCTAACTTTAAATTGTCTCTGTATTCAGGTTTGCTTATCTTTTTCCCCGTGTTTTTTTGCTTTGATTTAGAATTTTGGGGCAAATATTTACCTTTAAAATCTTTGTTCTACTTTAGTTTTTTTTTAACCTATAAGATTGCCTAAAATAATGATCAACATTCAAATTTATTATTCTGTTGACTGCGTGGTTCAGAACAATATCCCAAAAGTCCACAAGAGGGCAGCTGTACCAAACAGATTGAATTTAGGATCATTGACGATGTTGCTCTCTCTCTCTCTCTCTCTCTCTCTCTCTCTCTCTCTCTCTCTCTCTCTCTCCCCCCCTCCTCTTCTTCCCTCCTTCCAACTGAAGAAATAAATGGATTCCATTCATAAATTTAAATATTTTTGCATCATATTGGATTTATTTTGAAATAAAAAGTTCTCTTTTATTTTGACAAACTATCTCATTATTTTTGTTTATGTATGTTTGCCTTTTTTATCATAAAACCCAAATGCTTCCTGCTTTTAATCATTTCTTCCTTTAAATACAGAAATTCATCTGTAATTGCCCCCTGTAGTTTTCCTCTCTGCTGGTTTTACATATGATTCTTTCAACTGATCATACATTAAAAAATTGAATGTTACTGATTTTTCTTCGTATATCTGTCTTAATCATACATAGGACTTGATGAAAAGTGTGATTCTGCACTGAACTTTGGTGCTTCAGATAGTGGTATTTACAAATATTTTCTTTTTCTCTCCAAAATGAATGATAATTGGGTTAGAATGGTTTAAATAAAGGCATTGAATTTGATGCAGAATTGGGAGAGCCATTCTTAAACTATCTAGAAAGTAATAGCACAAATTAGAAAAAGTGAGTTTCATGAGATGATCTTGGTCCTTGATGAACTTGGTCCTTGATGAGTCTGTGAAGATGACATATTAGCCCCAGGCATTCAACTTCTCACCCTCTTTTAAGATTAGAAATGGCAAAGACTGGCAGCAAAATACAACCTCTAGGACCTGGAATCAAAACACTTGGAAAGTATTTCTTACTGAATAAAAAGAGAAATAGAGCTCCCAGCATCAAGAAAGAGCCGACAGGGAAACTAGAAACTACAAACTGAAGACAATGCAGAGAAAAGAATGAACTAATCTGAAACACTAACTCCCGTTCCCAGGGAGCAGTTTCTGTCTCCTCAAATACAAGCTAAGCACAGAAAGGGTCAGTAGTGCCAGGGAGAAACAACAGACCAAGAGCTCTAGCCACAAGAAAATCCCATGGTGTTGTAAGCTACAAAAAAATCATGGGGTTTTACTCTAAAAGTGACTCCTTCTGCATGGCAGGCCAGAGTCAGAGATGAAATTCCCTGCAGCACCTGTCAGTTTTGAAAGTGACTTATTCGGAAGCCATTTTCAGAAGGGATTTATTGTTCATGACTGAGCTCCTCCAAGGGTCAGAACTCAGAACAACTTTTACTTCACCTTACCACAATGAACGAGTTCAGACGGCCACAAGAGATGGTCATAGAGAAGGGACAGGCTGGTCACAGATCCCCTGAAAAGCCACAGTGTGCTCAGGTCGTGAATGACACAGCAGTTTGATCCTCTGTTGCGAGAAGTCAGGCCAGCCAAATGGTTATCTGAAGGTGATATAGGGGAAGCAAATGGAATTCCCAACCTGTTAGATGTCAGATATGCCAAGTTCACGTTCTTTGAAATAGAATGAATTCTAAGGAATGACGGAGGTTAAGAGAAAGAAAATTAATCAGGGGATAGAATAGCTCCTGAGAGACAGGCGGGGTCCTGAATAGGTTGCCAACAAGCCCACCTCTCTGAGAAAGTTTTATAGAGCAAAATCAGGAGGGGTGGGTACAACGTGGGTCAAATTATAATCAACCAATAAAATTACAAGTGTAGCTGCTTAGCTAATATTGATCCAGTAGTAGCAAGGGCGTATGGATGACATCATTAATCTTGGTTGATAATCTATAGTCTTAGTCTTAGTGGGTGGAAGAAGATGGCCTAGTCCTAATGAGTCAATGGTTTATTTATAGGGAAATCTCAAAAAGGTGGTACCAATAACCTCAAATTTCCATTTATCCCTGAGAGAAGTGTGTAAATGGCTACTGTGGCTTTAATCTTGTTCAGATGTGCCTTTAGCCACAGTTTTGATGTGTACTCATCTTCTGCACTCCCTCGGAGGCCCACCCCTGTCTGACACCCTATAATATTTCTACCTAACATAGCTGTCTATAATAAAGGGACTGGGTTTGAAAGTGCTGTTCTTAAGTCCAGCATACTGTTTGGACCCCCATTGCTGCCTGTTTTCAACACTGTGGTGGACTAATTAATGGCCAATTTAAGTCAGAATGCCAGCTGAACTGAGTCAGCATGGTTCTGGGTATAGAAGACTCACCTGAGGATTGCTGCCAGACTGGCAGAAGAGAAGAATGGGAGAAGATTGCATGCTGCTGATTTCTCAGGAAAAGCTTTGTTGTAGCTGGTTTTTCTGACATGAACTCAGCTGTTCTCATCATTGGAGGAGCTTGGGTCCTTGCTGTCCCTGGGGATGGCTGCTGTTCTTTTCAGGAGAGCGCCGGTCTTTGCCTTTGTCTTGAGCACCACTTCCTGGCTCCAGTGCAGATCCCTCAGCCTTCTGGCATGGATCTTTCTCACTGCTGGTGCAGACTTTCTATCTTCTACCACTGGCCCTTGAGCCTTTGCAGTGGAGATCCTTGATATGGACTTGCATGAGACATCGCCATGGGCCCTAGGCCTCAGGCTGAACCCATGGAGGACATTTCCATGGGATCCAGGCCCTTGGCTGGATTCTTCAGGTCCCTAGCACATGGACAGATCTCTTGCACTCTTCTGCATTTGACATTTTGGGTGAATATTATAAGATAATCCTATAAATTTATGTGTCTTGTATTAAATCTATTCCCTTGCAAATTACTGACTAATATAAGTACAGAGCTCAGTGATTTGTTTCTTTTGTTTGTTTTTCTCATCTGCCATCACAATCAGGGATATGCCTCAGCTTGATCTGTTGCCACATTGCAGGGCGTATGGATAGAGGGCTCTCTGGAACAAAGGAGGCACCTCACAGGACCACAGGCTCTAAAGCTAGTCAGAGAGAGCAGTGATTTGGGGTGCACAAAGGGGAAAAACACTAAAAGCCACTGAAGTAATACAGCCCTAAGGCAGACAGCACGCCAGTGTTTGACCATACCCACTGGGAAAGGCGTGGAAGGACTCAGCATTTACACAGGCAAAAATGTAAGTAAACTAGGCCCTCCTGTAACTCATTATCCCCTATTCCTGTCTAGTGTATCCCCACTCCACAGACCCTGGAAGGAAACTGCTGACCCAAACATGTGGTACAGTATTTTGGACTCATTTCTATTTTTCTTTGTTTTTTGTTTTGTTTTGATTTTGTTTCTCTTTTTCTATTTTTGTTCTTTGTTTTTTATTCTTTTTGTTTTTCTTTTCTTGTCTTTTCCTGTTACTTTTATGTAATTCTATTAAATTTCTTCTATTCTTTAATCAAATTTTATCTTACTTTCTCTCATCTTCTTTTTCTTTTTCAAATTTTACTTTTTTCACTTTCCTGTTTCCCTACCTCTCCATTTTTACTATTGTGAGTAACCTTGATTAATGTTTATCTATTTAGTTGACTATGCTATTTATTGCTGAATTCTTTCCTATTGTTAACAGTTTTAGTAGATATTTACTGTATGTCAATATTTGCTTTGTATTTGTGTCTACATTATTATTGCAGATCTCTTTCCTATAGTTAAGGATGGTATAATTGTGGCTATTATTGGTTCTTGCTGTATGTCAATAACCAGCTAGTGTTTGACTGTATTATTATTGCTGATTTCTGTTGTTAATGGTGGAATAGTTGTTGCTTTTAACTGGGTTTTACTCTATGCCAATATCTGGTTTGTCTTTGTATCATCATTACTGCAGTTTGTTTTCTCCTCTTTGAATGGTGCTGGGTATCAAGCCACCAGAAGACAGCTGGACACTAAAATCACCCCCAAATTTTAAGCTGAATAGATTAAAGAGAGGTATAAACACTAAAATAAAAAAATAAATAAACCCAGGGACACATCACAGGAAGGCAGAAACTAGCTAAGATCTTCACAATACTGACAGAGTTTATCTGTCCTGATTTTCAACCCAAAGAGCAAAAGCAACAGAAATGTGAGAAAGCAAGGCAACAAGATGCCTCTTAAAAGCCCTAATTTCCCCAAAGCTGATTGCACCAACACTGAAGTAAAGGAAATGATAGCCAAAGAGCTTAAAAACCAAATGGACAGAATTTTTTAAGAGATTAAAGAAAAAACATATAGGCAAATACATAAAGTTTAATGAGCTCAAAGAGGATTTAATTAAATAGATAAAATATTTCACCAAGAAAATATTCAATGACCTTAAGCAACAAACAATAAAGTAATTGAACTAACCAAGACAATACAAAACATGAACTTTGGAACAGAATTACAAAGTATGGAAAGCAAGCAAGTACAGAATATGATACGAAAAATTCAGTAAGAGCATGGGTAGAAGACTTGATCAGTGTGAGGACTGAGTGTCAGAAATAGAACACAAGGTGGATATAGTAGACCATAAACTTAATGATACCCTAAAAATGACAAGACATTTTGAGAGCTAGATCCAGTAGCTGCTAGATAGCTAAAAAGAAAACCAACCTTAGAATTACAGGAACAAAGTAAAAATTAGAAGGCTTGAAAAGGTATAAAAAATTCATTCACATTGCAAAAAAACTTCCAAACCTAGGGAAAGAATTTAATATTCAAGTACAAGAATCATATAAGACCCAAATAGCCATGCCCAGAAAAGAGCTTCTCCAAGACACATCATAATCAAAATCCATAAATTCAACAAAATTTGGGAAATTCAACAAAAACTGTTAGAGAAAAACAGCAAGTGACATATAAAGATGAGCACTTTAGAATAACTATAAATTTCTCAGCATAAAACTTCAATCCGGACTGGGGATTTAGCTCAGTGATTAGAGTGCTTGCCTTGCAAGCACAAGGCCCTGAGTTCGATCCCCGGCACCACAAAAAAAAAAAAAAAAAAAAAACTTCAATTCAGAACTCCAGGAAAACTGAGAGTATGGTTTTTCAAGCCCCAAAGGAACACAGTTCTCAACTCTTACTTTCATATTCTCCAATATTAACCTTCAAAATGAATGGAGGAATAAACTTTCCACAACAAAGAAATCCTAACAAAATACACAACCACTCTACCAGCATTGCAGAATACTAACAGGGAGGCCACAAGCACCAAAGCACCCAAAGCAAAGTTTACATCTAACTGGGACAGTAGTTAAACAAAAGTAGATAGTTTAGAAAGTGGTTAAACTAAAAAAAAAAAAAAAAAAAAGCAAAGAATCAGTGAATCAAAGAGTTGGCTTTTCTTTTTGAAAGGATGAGAAGAGAATCTGGGGATGGCAGAGATTAGAAGGTGGGAGGGGAAGGGAATGAAAAATGGATCAAGATGCAGTATCTGTATGTATCAATCCCCCCACAATGAATGTATTTACTACATAACTATGCTAATGAAATTTGAGAAAAAAATGAAATAGTAATATGCTAACATTAAGCATGCTGAAAATATTTTTCTGTTAAGGGGACACCTAGGTAGATATTGTTTTAAAGTTTCTAAAATTATTTTTCCTTTTTATCTCAAAAACAAAAACTTATATGTATATTTTAATAGTAATATTTTAATGGTTCCAGTTCTTTAGGCTCAAGCTATAATATGATCTATTTCATTAATCTTCTAGAATTCTTTTGACTATAAATATCAGAATTTTCTAAACTCACTGGAAAATGTAAATGAAAACATTAAGATTCTGAGCTCCCCACAGATCCGGGTGGGACCAAAATCCTCTCTACCTGAGAAAACAGTTATGTTCTGTTCCTGACAAGCCCAAAATTTGAGTGGACTAAGAAGTGGAGTGAATGTTTGTATGCCATTGACCTGACTAGAACTTAGTGTCATGGAGTGACTCTCTGGGAAAGCCAAAACCTCTGTTTCACACACAGGAAAATAAGTGTCCAACATAGAACTGATATTCAAGCCCATTTGCTTCTTGGCCAGTGGTTTTCCCACTAAACCTCAAAGCCCAGTTTTCATAAAGTACTTTGGTGACTGGCCAAAAGCCCAGCCATGGCACTCAGGGATGCCCAGGAACTGTGGACAATTCATCACCCACAGGGTTGTCCTCCAGGAACCATTTACACAATTCATGATGTTGCTCAGCAGAAATATCCTAATTTAGGTTATAAAGGAGGGAAAGTATTTGGGAGCACAGATCCTGCCACAAAATTCCAAATAGGGTAGAAGTATTTGATGCTTCAGTTAGACTCTTGGATGACAAGGTAGTAGGGTTATGAAAATAAAAATGACTGGATTTTACTGTGTATGGCCCCTTGATAAACAATTTTACACAGTAGTCAACTGGCATATCCAGCATTTTTGCAAAAAAGATAGTCATGAGGTTTTTCAGATGTCACTTAACTATTTTTGTACACATTTACTCTAGACATAGACTGTTCAATTGCATTTCACAGTATTTCAAAATCCTCTCCATTCTCTAGTATTTATTGCATTTCTGAGGCTGCTTAGTACAAGAAACAAATAAGAAACAAAAATACCGTTGCACTTTTTATCAGGTTAACCAAACTCCCTTGAGCTCTTCAACCTCTGCGCTCATCTACAAAATATATATCATAATAATCCACGTCACCTTATTGTAGGAAAAATTTGGTTTGAAAAGTTAAAGAATGTATATAACTATGCAGTATTTTTATGTCTAAATATAAAGTATGGGTATAGAAAACGGCTATCATTTCTGATCCTCTTGTCAGAGTTCTCGCTTACACAACTTTCTATAAGCAAGAAGAATTACTGTATACCTAGCAAATATTTCCCATTCAAGATGGACACCATATTTTTTCATTTTTAAAGCTACAGTTTTCTACTTTAACTTAACATACAATTTATATGGCTTCATTCAATTTTTTAATTTAATAAATGATTTTTTTGCCTTTTAGGCCTATAATAATTGTCATGCACTCATTGACTATTTGCTGGGGAATCATAACAAGTTTCTTAAGAACACTGAATATAGACTTCTATATTCAACAATCCCTGGATATTACTAATCCTCGGGACTTCATTGATTATTTTGTAATTAAAACGGAACAGATAAAATGTTAACAACTCAGTTACCTGATTGCTTTGCATTTTGTGGTTCATTGATTAATTCTGCAGTTTACTGGGAACATTTAAATGGCAAGGCAAGAAATGCTTAACAAGAAGTTCAAGTTTGTTTTGTATGTATAGGTCTGTACAAATTATATAGAAGAATTAAGATTTCATTGTTAAGTAACTAGAATCTATCCTGTTTCACCAGTATTAATAATCTATCTGCAGAAAGAATGCCAACCTCAGGTGAAAAGAAAACAATTATGAACAAGTTAAGTATTCAAATGATCTATCCATGAAATTTAGACAAAAGTGACTATTTGTATTAAGTGTGTGTGAGAATGAGAAGGAAAGTCTTCATCCAGAAGAGCTTCCCGCATGTTCTGAGGTTTGAGTACATCTTAAAATACATGCAATGAAGGACAGGATGGGGGCTATCAGATGGGTCAAAATGGTATATGCAGAGGTTCAGAAGTGTGTGATAGCAAAGAGATTAGGAGGATAGAAAAAAACTGAGTAGAACTAAAATGAATTCAGGTAGATAAAGAAATGAGATTGTCATTTTAAAGTCAACAATAAACATGAAAGTTCTGATGTGATCAGGAAGAAATATGAGCCAGAACAATAATAGAATTCAGATAGGGAAAATCCTTCATCCCCTGTAGGATGATTGATGTGATGACAATGGAGTTAAAAGACCATTTGGAGGTTTTTCATCTCCTTAGACTTGAATTTGATGAGAATCTGGGCCACAAAAATGCAGATGAGTCTGAAATAATACCACAGCCATCCACCTGTTACACACATTCTCTGAGCTATCGGAAGAGAATCAGTCAGGCTACGCTGGGCAAGTCAATATAGAACCAACATTTTAGAAGAAATGTAATATGTAAGATTGCGAAGTGAAGAATTTCTCATGTATGTATATCAGAGGCATTTTTCAGAGAGTATTTTTCAGTAGAAAGGAAAGCATGCTGTCAAATTTTACAGGCTTGTGTGGCAAATTTCAGTAGCAAGACTAGACACCCTATTTGAGAGGCTTAACCAAGGAGGGAAAGACTTGGATAGTGGAGTTAAGTAGTGGTAGGGTCAAGCCAAAAAATAAAACTATACAACAATGGTAATAGAGACAACACAAGCATACTTGTATGAGGGTAAGTTTCTTACTGAGGTTGGGTAAGGTAGACTCCAGAACACATCAAAAAGAGCCAGTTCTAGAGAAAAAAATTTCTTTTCTCAGCTCATCGTTATTTCATTGAGGCATTTTGTATCATTGGATGAATATGACAAATCAGTCTCAAGTCAAAATCTCAAGGAGTTAAAGATACTATAGGAGGTGATATTAAAAGAATTATTCATGCAATTTGAGCCAGACCTTCAAATTGAGTGCTAAAGAATGATGGTGAAGATAAAATGATATGAAGAAACTACAAGAGGAAAAAAGTAAATTACTTTTTGTCTTCTCTTTCCTTTATATTTTATATAAATAGAGTTCACAATGTGTGGTCTTTAGTGATTTCTTTATATGTAATTTATTACATTTATATCAAGCTACTTCAAATTTGGGAGTGCTAGATAAAAATGGCAATGCGTTACTTATTTTGAACTCTATTTGTTCACTGCTGTTCTATGAAAGTGTTGACTTTTGCATATTAATGTTTTATCCTGACACCCTGCGATTATTGCTTACTAACTTAATGATTTTTTTTATTCTTTCAGGGTTTCTAGATGACAATTTGTTTTTTTCCATTATGTATATCTTTCATTTCCTTTCCTTATATTACCCAGACCTTCCAGTAAAGTGTTAAAAAGAAGTGGTAAGGACTCTGTGATAGTTAACTGTAGTGTCAACTTCAATAAGAAATGCCCAGCAGAGTGGTTTAGCACAATTCTCAGACAATTATCTGGATGACTGGCTTACTGAAGACAGAAGACCCACCCTGGGTGTGGGTGGCACTAACCAACAAGCTTGCAGCCGGGACAGAATAAAAAGGAAAAGAAGGAGGAAGTCTTGTTTCTGCTTCTTCAAAACAGTTCCAGTTTTTCCATTGTCTTTGGGCATCTGTTTCCAGGCTTCCAGTGCAGACCCTTCAGCTTCCCAACAAGGACTCGCAGGGGATTCTGCAGTGAGCTCCAGGCCTTTGGCTTTTGACAGGATCCCCTGGCTCTCCAGTCCACAGATAGCACTTTCACACTCTTCCACACCTTACTCTGCAGGCAGCCATTGTAAGCATACCTTATAAATCATTTTATATATATGTATACATATAAAATCTGTTCTTTTAGTGAACCCTTACTGAATAGATTTTGGTATCAGGAGTGGCTCTAGAGAAACAGAATTGTAAGAATGAATTTTAAAAATGGGGTTAGTGGTTCCTGGAGTTAGGGAGTTAGCTAACTCCCTAATTTGATGAGATCTAAAATTAGCATGGTCTCTCTTTCTGATAACATGAGTACTATAGTCTGTGATATGGACTGTTTAAAGTCATACACAGTGTAGATCCATTTGATTATCCTAATTCACCACTTGTGAGAGCCAAAGAATTTATTGACTCTATATACAATACTTTTGAATATTTTGTGGCAGAATGGGAAATATAATGACGCTCATTGATTGCTCTTATCATCTTTAGACAAACTAGTAGAGGAAAATCATGAGCTCCAGACATGCATAAAAGATCTGAACTAAAAAAAAAAAACAAAAGATCTAAACTCTTCTAAGTATGAAGACAAATTAATAAAGGAGAATAAGCATCACAAAGATTCAAATTCCCAGCTCTAGATACAATAAAGAATCTAAAAGTTTCTGTCCTGAAAAAGAATCATCTCTCCTTTAGCCACAGGGCTGAGACTGCAGAAACACAAACACAAGCCCTCATAATTCCATTGGCTGAAATATAGCATAAATTTAACACTCAGCACTGAAGTGTTTCTGAAGTAAAAATGAGGGCACAGATCAGAAAAAGTTAGGATTCCCTAAATTGGGATGTAGATGTTTGGAAGGATCCTGATGAGGCTGGGGATGTTAAGCTCCTGAACCCCAATGAGATCACTTTGCTGGAGGAAGATATTTCCACACCTACAATGGCAGCATCATGTTCATCCCCACCCACTGTGTTGTTGGCCTCTACTATACCCAAGGAAAGTAATCCTGTGTTGCCTGATGCAGTTACCAAGCACGATAATGTTGATACTCTTCAGGACTCACCCTCATCATTCAATTTTGCTTCTAGGCCTATAACCGGGCTCAAATCTCAGATGATTCCTAAGAATGAGGTATACAGTGTGACCCATGAGGAGATCTGCTATTATTCCCAAAGAAACTGAGTTTTCTAACTCTTATAAACAAGTATGGGAATGAATTCTAAGGGTATAGGATAATTGTGGTAAAAATATACACCTGGATGAGGCTGAGTTTATTCATATGGGCCCATTAAGTAGAGATTCTCAATTTAATGTCACAGCACATGGCGTCTAAAAAAACAGGTGTTAATAGTTTATTTGGCTGATTGGCGGAAATATGGATAAAAAGATGACCCACTGTGAATGAGTTAGAGATGTCTGATATTCCTTGACTTACTATTGACAAGGGGATTCAAAGGCTCAGGGAAATGGGAATGCTGGACTGGATTTGTCATGTTAAGCCTAATCCTCCACACTGGGATGATCTAGAAAACGTACCCTTCACTAATAACTTAAGAAACAGATGTGTCAGAGGAACACCAGCATCCCTGAAGAGCATGTCATTGCTCTTCTCTATATGACAGACCTTACAGTGGGAACTGCAGTCTCTCAGGAACTTACAAGGAGTGAGTTTAATTGTATGCCAGAGTAGCAGGGGTCTCACAGCAGCACTAAACTGCCAAAGACAAGGCATGTGTCTTTGGGAGAGCAGAAGCAAAGAAATGATCAGAATGGTCTGACACATGTAGACCTATGACTGGCTAATTAGCATGGTATTCCCAAAAGTGAAGTACACAGGAAGATTACTAAATTTTTACTAAGCTTAATGTAAGTAGAAAAATATAAGGCCAAATTAACAGAAATATACCTCAAATTGTAGAAACAGAGAATCACGGCCCCTCAACTAATCCTCAGATTTGAGCCAGTTTACAGACCAGAACCCCCTGAATGGAGTGGCTTGGTCCCCTTGAGGAAGGACCCTGGTGCACCAACAAACTTTGTACTATCAATCTTTCCCCCATCCTTCCCCAAAGAAATCTACAGCTCTTTATCAGGGTAACTGTATTGGGGAAAGGGAAATAATCAGACATTTTGGGGATTACTGGACACCGGTTCAGAACTAATGCTGATTCCGGGGAATCCAAAATGTCATCGTGGCCCTCCAGTAAGAGTAGGGACCTACGAAGGTCAGGTGATTAATGGAGTTTTAGCAAAGGTCTGCCTCACGGTGAGTTCAGTAGGTCTGTAAAACCATACTGTAGTTATTTTCCCAGTTCCAGACAGAATAATTTAGATAATATACTTAATAATTGTCAGAATCCTCACATTGGTTCCCTAACCTGTAGTCTGAGGGCTATTAGGGTTGGAAATACCAAATGAAAGCCATTAGAGTTGCCTTTCCCTGGGAAAATAATAAACCAAAAACGATATCACATCCCTGGAGAGACTGCAGAGCTTGGTGCCACTGTCAAGACATGAAAGATGCAGGGGTGGCGGTTTCCACTACATCCCATTTAATTCCACTTGCCCCGTGCAGAAGATGGATTGGTCTCAGAGAATGATGTTGGATTACCACAAACTCAGTCAAGTGGTGACTCCATTTATAGCTGCTGTACCAGATGTGGTTTCCTTGCTTGAGCAGACTAACACATCTCCTGTGAAATGGTCTGCAGCTATTGATTCCACACATGTTTTCTTCTGCATATCTATCTATAAGGCCCACCAGAAGCAATTTGCTTTCAGCTGGCAAGGCCAGCAATACACTGTCACTGTCCTACCACATGGTTACATTAACTCTCCAACCCTGCATCATAACTTAGTTTGCAGGGATCTCGATGGTCTCTGTCTTTCACAAGGTGTCACCCTGGTCCATTACATTAATAATCATGCTGATTTGACCAAATGAGCAGGAACTAGCAACCATTCTGTACTTATTAGTAAATGGGAAATAAATCTACCTAAAATTCAAGGTCCCACTAGTGAAATTTCTAGGAGTGCAGCAGTGTGGGACCTGCAGAGACTTTCCTTCTAAGGTACAGGATAAGTTCTTATATCTGGCTCTCCTTACAACCAAAAAAGAGGCACAACACCTGGGTAGCCTATTTGGATTTTGGAGGCAATACATTCCTCATTTAGGCATTTTATTCTAGACCATTTACTGAGTGACTTAGACAGCTGCTACTTTTGAGTGGGGCCTAGAACAAGAGAAGGCTCTACAGAAGGTCCAGGCTGCTGTGCAGGGTGTTCTGCCATTGGGACCCTATGACCCAGGGGCTCCAATGGTATTGAGAAGTCAGTGGCAGATAGGGATGCTGCTTGGAGTCCCTGGCAGACTCCCATAGGTGAATCAGAGTGTGGTCTTGAGGATTTTGGAGCAAGGCTCTGCCATCAACTGTAGACAACTATTCTTCCTTCGAAAAGCAGCTTCTAGCCTGCTACTGGGCCTTAGTGGAAACTGAACACTTGACCATAAGACACCAAGTTACCGTGTGAACTGAGCTGCCCATTATGAGCTGGGTATTATCTGATCCATCGAGTAATAAAGTTGGGTGTGTACAGCCACAGCCCATCATTAAATGAAAGTGATATATATATATGTGATTGAGCCTGAGCAGGTCTGGAGGGCACAAATAAATTACATGAAGAAGTTGCCCAAATGTCCATGGTTCCTACTCCTGCTATATTGCCTTCTGTCTGCCAGCATGTGCCTGCGGCCTCATGGAGTGTACCATACAGTGAACTGTCGGGGGGAAAGCAGACTAGGGTCTGGTGTACAGATGATTCTGCACAGTACGCAGGCACCACTCCAAAGTGTACATTTGCTGCAATACAGTTCCTTTCCAGGACATCCCCGAAGGACTGTGGTGAAGGGAAATCTTCACAGTGGGCAGAACGTCAGGCAGTCCACCTGGTTATATGTTTTGTCTGGGATAAAAATGGCCAGATGTGAAACTATAATACTGATTAATGGGCTATAGCCAATGTGCTGGTCAGATGGTCAGGGACTTGGAAGGAACATCACTGGAAAATTGATGACAAATATATTTGGCAAGAGGTATGTGGACAGACCCCTCCACATGGGCAAAGGATGTAAAGATATTTGCATCTCGTGTAAATGCTCACCGAAAGATGACTTCAGCAGAAGATTTTAATAAGTGTACAGCATGACCCATTCTGTGGATAGCAGTCAACCTTTTTCTTAACCACCCAACCCAGTCATTGCCCGGCGGGTTCATGAGCAAAGCGGCAATGGTAGCAGGGATGGAGGCTACACATGGTGGAGGCAACATGGACTTCCACTCACCAAGGTTGATCTGACTATAGCTACTGCTGAATGCCCAATATGCAAGCACCAGAGACCAACACTGAGGCGTTGACATGGCAGCATTCCCCAGGGTGATCAGTCTGTGACCTGGTGGCAGGTTGACTATAGTGGACTACTTCCATCATGGACAGGGCAGCACATTGTCCTTACTGCATAGATACTTAGTCCAGGTGTGGGTTTGCCTTCCCTACACATAGTGCTTCTGCCAAAACTACCTTCCACAGACTTACAGAATGCCTTATCCACTGTCAAGGTATTCCACCTACATTGCTTCTGATCAAGGAACACATGTCATGGACAAAGAAATGAGGTAGTGGGCTCGTGCTCATGGAGTTCACTGGTATTACCATGTTCCTCACCATCCAGGAGCACCTGGATTGATAGAAACGTGGATTAGCCTTTTTCAGATGCAGTTATACACCAGCTATGTAGCAATGCCTTGCTGGGGTGAGGGTGGGGGGCTGGGGTGAGGTTCTTCAAAAGGTAGTATATGCTTTGAATCAGCATCCACTACTGTATATGGTATCATGTCTCCCACAGCCAGGATTCACGGGTCCAGGAATCAAGGGGTGGACATGGGAAGAGTATCATTCACCATTCTCCTGAGTGACTAACTAGCAAAATTTTGCTTCCTGTTCCTGTTACTTTATGCTCTGCTGGTCCAGAAGTCTTAGTACTAGAGGGGCGAGGATTGTACTAGGAAGCACAACAATGATTTCATTGACCTGCAAGTTAAGACTTCCTCCTGTTCATTTTGGGCTGCTAATACCTCTGAGTAAACAAGCTAAAAAGGGAGTTGTGGTGTTGGTAGAGGTGACTGATTCAGGGTATCAAGAAGAAATTGGACGATTACTTCACAATGGAGGATAGGAAGAATAGACTCGGAGTGCAGGAGATCCTTAGACAACCTCTGAGTTTTAACATGCCCTGTTATTAAGGTCAATGGGAAACTACAATGATCCAATCCAGGCAGGATGCCAAGTGCTCCAGAGCCTTCAGGAATGAAAGTATGGGTCACTCTCCACCAGGGAAAGAACCAAGACCTGCTGAGGTGCTCGCTGAAGGTCGAGGAATACAGAATGAGTAGCAGAAGGTATTGTAGGTGTAAATACCAGTTTATGCACAGGTGACCAGTTACAGAAATGAAGATTGTACTTGTAATTGTTCTCTATTTTGTTAATATATTTGTTCACATATACACATATATTAAGCAGATATCTTTATTTTCACTTTTTGTACCATAATGTTGACAGGCTTAATACTGGTTCTTAAGTATTGTTAAACCTACATAATAATGTTTAAATTATGAAATGTTAGGAATAAGGACCACCAAAAGGAAAACTTTGCTTTCTATTCTAGGGAGAGAATTAGCACACTTCTGTTTGTATTCGGGATAGTTGTGCCATGTTAAGTGTAAGTATGAACTTGCTATCGTATTTGGAGACTAAGTATGCTTTAAGGAAATGTGGTTGGTTGCCAAGTTAACAAGTGGTGGATTGTGATAGTTAACTTTGTTGTCAATTTGAGTAAGAAATGCCTAGAAGATTGGTTTGGCATAGTTCTCAGTAATGACTGACTCACTGAAGACGGAAGATTCACCTCTGGGTGGCACCAACCAATAAGTTTGTAGCCTGAATGGAATAAAAAAGGAAGTAAGGAAGTTTCCCTTCTGCTTCTTCAAAGGAGCTCATTTTTGTCGTTGCGTTTGGATGTCTGTCTCCAGGCTGCAGCATAGACACTTCCACTTTCCAATGCAGCTTCCTTGGCTTTCTGATAGACTTGCAGAGGACTCTGCACTGAGCTCCAGGTTTTTGACTTTTTTTTTAAATTTTATTTTAATGGTACATTTTAGATGTACATAGTGATAACATTCATAATAGGGGATTTGTACCTGTACATGACATATCTTGTTGCTTCTTTTTTTCCTATTCCCCTCCCCTCACCCCCTCCTCCCTCCCTATTTGAATTTTGACCAGACCCTTTTGATCTCCAGCATGCAGATGGTCCTTTGGCATTCTTCCACACTGCAGGTGGCCACTGTAAGTCTACCTTATAAATCCTTTACATATCATATATATTATATATATTAAATCAGTTCCTCTAGTGAACCCTAACTGAAACAGAATGTCTTTATCTTGTTGCTGAATTTATTAACGAAGTTTCAAGATTCTATTATGCAGGTGAACTATAGTTCTATAGTTGGGGGGTTTTCTTATTTATTTTAATGGTACATTTTAGATGTACATAGTGATAACATTCATCATAGGGGATTTGTACCCGTACATGATATATCTTGTTTCTTCTTTTTTTCCCATTCCCCTCCCCTCCCCTCCCCTCACACCCTCCTCCCTCCCTACTCATAAAAGCTGTGTTTCCATTTTTTCCTTCCATTTCTTATTTCTCTTGTCCCTCTGTTCCTTTCCCCCTCCCTAGTTCCCTTCCCTTTCCCAATATAATACATTTTAGTCTTTATTTACACTTTTAGTTTCTCACACCAGAGAAACAATGTGGTATTTAAACATGTGTGTCTGATTTATTTCACTTAAGAGTATGGTCTCAAGATGCATCCATTTAGGAATAGCTCAAGCTTCTATTCTTTATGGCAGAGTAGTACTCCATTATATTAAAAAAAACCCACATTTTCTTTATCCATTGTGCTGTTGATGGACATTTGGGCTGTTTCCAAGATTTAGCTACTACAAACTGTGCTGCTATAAACATGGGTGTGTATACATCACTGCGGTATGATGCTTTCAATTCTTTTGGGAAGATTCCAAGAAGTGAAATAGCTGGGTCAAATGAAATCTCTAGTCCTAGTTCCCTAAGGAATCTCCACACTGATTTCCATAGCGGTTGCACCAGTCTACATTCCCACCAACAGTGGAGAAGGGTTCCTTTTTCTCCATAGCCCCTCCAGCATTTGTTATTGACTGATTTGTTGATAATAGCCATTCTTTCTAGAGTGAGGTGGAATCTCAGGGTTGTTTTAATTTGCATCTCTCAAATGACCAGTGATGTTGAACATTTTTTCATGTCTATATGCTGTTTCTACTTCTTCATCTGAGAAGTGTCTATTCACTTCTGCTGTCCACTTTTGGATTGGGTCTTTAAATTTGGGGCGTCTGACTTTTTTGAGTTCTTTATATATTCAAGATGTTAGTCCTTTGTCAGAGGAATAGCTGGCAAAAATTTTTTCCCACTCTATGGGTTGTCTCTTCACTCTGCTAGTAGTTTCTTTTGCCATGCAAAAACTTTTTAATAAGATGAGGTCCCAGTTGTTGATTCTTTGTGATATTTCCTGGGCAACTAGGGATTTATTCATAAAGTCCTTGCCTACACCTATGTCTTCAAGAGTTCTATTCTATCTTCCAACAGATTTAGTGTTTCTGTTTTAATATTTAGATCTTTGATCCACTTTGATTTTAGCTTAGTGCATGGGGAAAGATACAGGTCTAGTTTTAACCTTTGGCATGTGGAGAGCCAGTTTTTCCAGCACCATTTATTAAAGAGGCTTTCTTCCGGTAAGGTTGTTTGGCCCCTTTGACAAAGATAAGGTAACTGAGAGTGTTTGGACCTGTTTCTTCATCTTCTAATCTGTTCCATTGGTCCTGGGGTCTGTTTTTGTGCCAGTACCATGCTGTTTTTATTACTGTAGCTTTGTAATACAGTTTTAGGTCAGGGATTGTGATGGCCCTTGCTTTGCTTTTGTTGCCCAGAATTACTTTTGCTATTCTAGGTTTCTTTTGGTTCCAAATGAATTTTAGGGTTGTCTTTTCTAATTGTGATGTATGCTATTGGTAATTTAATTGGGATTGCATTAAATCTGTATAACAGGTTTGGGAGTATGGCCATTTTCACTATATTGGTTCTTCCTACCCAGGAGCAAGGGATAGCTTTCCATTTTCTGATATCTTCTTCAATCTCCTT
>PVJO010006833.1:18746-86131 GCA_004026905.1 Hystrix cristata
TTATTAAATCTAGAAGTCTTTTGGTGGAGTTTTGGGGGTTTTCTATATAGAGTATCATGTCATCTGCAAATAATAATTTAACTTCTTCTTTTCCTATCTTTATTCCTTTTATTTCTTTCTCTTGTCTAATTGCTCTGGCTAATGTTTCTAGAACTATATTGAATAAGAGTGGTGAGAGCAGACATCCTTGTCTTGTTCCACATTTTAGAGTGAAAGCTTTTAGTTTTTGACTACTTAGTATGATGTTGTCTGTTGGTTTGTCATAGATGGCTTTTGTCAGATTGAGATAAAGGCCATCTACTCCAATATTCTGCAGGGTTTTTATCATGAATGGGAGTTGGACCTTGTCAAATGCCTTTTCTGCATCTATTGAGATGATCGTATGATGTTTGTCTTTGGCTCTGTTAATATGGTGTATCACATTTATTGATTTGCATATGTTGAACCAACCCTGCATCCTGGAATGAATCCTACTTGGTCATAGTGTATAATCTTCTCAATAATTTGTTGCATTCTATCTGCCAGTATCTTATTGAGGATTTTTCCATCTATGTTCATTAATGAGATTGACCTGTAGTTCTCTTTTTTTGTTGGATCCTTCTCTGGCTTTGGTATCAGGGTAATGCTTGCTTCCAGGAATGAATTTGGGCGTATTGCTCCTGTTTCAATTTCATTAAAAAGTTTGAGGATTAGTGGCATTAAATTGTCTCTAAATTTCTTGTGGAACTCAGCAGTGAATCCATCAGGGCCTGGGCTTTCCTTTGTTGGTAGGTTTTTAATTATTTCTTCAATTTCAGTGGATGATATTGGGTTATTTAGAGTTTTTATATCTGGCCTCAAAGAATGATATAGGAAATATTTGCTCTGCTTCTATCTTCTGGAAGAAAGAGTAGATAATGGCATGATTTCTTCTTTAAATGTTTGGTGGAATTCATCAGTGAACTCACCTGGAATGAGTATTTTACTTTCTGAAAGTTTGTTTGAATCAATCTCAAGACTTGATACAGACTTGTTCAAATTATTTCTTCAGTCAGAATTTTGCAGATTCTTTCCAGCAACTGATTCATTTTATCTGGGTTATGAAATCTGAGGACACAGAATTGTTCATAATGTACTTTTATCCTTTAAAGTCCATGAGATCTGTACTATGTCTTTTATTTCTTGTATTAGTAATTTATATTTTTCCTTTTTATTTCTTCCTTGGTTAGCCTAACTAATCAATTTTATTGATATAGTCAAAGACCCAGCATTTGGTTTTATTGATTTTCTTTACTGAGTCCCAGTGTTATATTTTATTGATTTTCATTCCAATTTTTATTATTTATTTTCTTCTGTTTACTTTTAATTCATTTCCAAAGGATGCAAGATTGATTTTATTTTATTTTTTTTGTGGTGCTGGGGATCAAACTCCGGGCCTTGGGCTTGCTAGGCAAGCACTCTCTCTGACCACTAAGCTAAATCCCCAGCCCTAGATTCTTTTCTAATATTACACAACAGTCTAATTTCTAAAAAACGTACTTGCTGCATTCTGCAGTCCACAAATTTTGATAATTGTTACTCTTATTATAATTCAAAACAGTTTTTGATTTTTTTTCTTATTTTATCCATGTTGAATTATCCAATCTTTAAGGAGTGTTACAGATTGCAACTTTTTGGACTAGTCTGTTTCTCTTTACAATTCTCTCTCTCTTCCTCGCCTCAGATATCTTGACACTATGTTGTTAGGTATGCATTTAAGATTGTTCTATCTTCTTGGTGTATTCACCCCCTTATCATCAGTTGTCTCTTTTACGAAAATTCCTGATAAATTCATTTGTTCTGGAGTCTGTTCTGTCTGAAATAGATGTAATTACTCACACTTTGATTAGTGTTATCGTGGTATCTTCCCATTCCTTTGCTTTTTTTGGGGGGGAGTGCTGGGGATCGAACTCAGGGCCTTATACTTGCTAGGCAAATGCTCTACCACTGAGCTAAATCCCCAACCCCATCCCTTTGCTTTTAATCTATATGTCTTTATACTTCAAATGGCATTCTTATAGATAGAAAATAGTTGAGTTTTGTTTTCTGATCTACTCTTGACAATTTCTGTTCTCTAAGAGATGTATTTATATTAGTGACATTTAAAGTTCTTATTGATACATTTCGAATATCTCGTTATTTTCTTTTTGATGCCCTTTTTCTTTATTTCTATTTTAATTCTGACATCTTTTATGCTTTTGTAATTGAGCATTTTATGTAAGTCCACATTCTCACACGCTCAATTTTGGAGGGAAAAAAATGCAACAATAGTAAGTGAAGACTCATAGATTTAAAAAAGTAACTACTGTATTTCTCCTATGTTTTGAGGAGCAGATCCCAACCTACTGTATATATTTTAAAATGTTTCATTTTTGCTTTTAAAGACACACATGTGCATTATTTTTTGTTATCAGAATAATAAAATTTAGAAATGGCTAACAATAATCAATTAAAAGAGGGTCATGGAGTTAGGTTATTGAGAGAACAGTAGTAGTGTCTTCAAACAGGTGTGGAAGCCAGATGGGAAATGATTCAGAATTGGGCATGGTGGCACACACCTATAATCCCAGTACTCTGGGAGGCTGGGTCAAGGGGATCACAAGTTCAAGCCCATCCTGGGATACTTAATGATTTAGCAAGACCCTGTTTTAAAATAAAAAATAATAAGAAGATAAAGGGGCTGGAGCTGTAATTCAGTATGAAGGCACTGGGTTTTCTTCCCAGTACTGGGGCTAAAAATGGTCAGGATACAATGGGAAACTGAAGCAGTGAATGAAAGCCTCATGTGGGAAACTGGTCAAAGGAAGGAAAGGACCAATGAATTGCAAGAACAAACATATGCCACACAATTCTGAATAAAGTTTATTAAATAATATGTACAACAAAGGTAGTAACTCAACACATCTATTTATCAAATCCACCGCAATAAAGAAAAATAAATGAACCAAAAAAATCTGTCCACATAGTACATGCTCTCAGTGTGTAATGTAAGTGGAATACTTTAAATTAATTAGTTATGTATGTCAGTTGCTTTTCTTTCAGAATATAATCTTTTTATGGTAACCTACTTCAGCAATAGAACTTAATATTACTGCAGATAAATAGGAGTGCAAAAACTCCATCAATAAAATGAAAATTTAAAAAATTACAACTGAGATTATACTTCCTCTTCCCAAGAGAGTAATTGTTGTAAATTTTAACAGTTTATGATGGCTATTTTTGTGCTAAAAGTCTGCAGGTGAGTTACTGGTAATCCTTTCATTTAAATAAAAAGGCAAAAAAACTTAATGACTTCCTTATCTTTACCCCTTTCACTCACATTTTTAAAATTATTTTTTATACAAGGTAGGTACACGGGCTATACAAAGTTAAATATACATATTTACAGTCCCACTTCTCAAGCATATGATTTTTTTTTTCTCTTTTACTGATCCCAGAGAGACTGCAAAAGATAAGTAGTTTGGGCTTGCCCTCGCCTGGAAGCATGGCTAATATATCAAAATGTGTCGCAAGGCATGCATCAGTTAGTTGCACTTGCTGTAATAAACCTGTAGAAACATTTCAGCATAAAAATAGGTACTTTATATTACTAAATGTCTGAAGACAAAAGAGTAATTGGAAACATTTGTTCCTTGTTTTGTCATACACAGGAAGCGAAAGTAATACATTTTAACATATTATTTTATTAAAGATGGATGAATTGGTGAGGCTGACCTAGATTTTGGGAGATATACAAAGATGTGAGGCTGGCATTGTATGCAAATGTGCCTTTACAAATTGGTGTTAATTTTCTAGCTGTATTTAAAGAGGTGTTCAAAATTACCTACCTAATCAAGAAGCACCCCTCAAAAAACTATTAGATAAGATCACATTATTAATGGTTTACATCTAAGAAAGACCAGGAAACATGAGCCCATACCAGGATTACATTCCAAAATGGGTGTAACACTGTTGTGCGAGATGCACGTGCATAAGCATTCTTACTGTATTCCCTCAGACAGAGAGAAAGTAAAAGAACAGTGCTCTTGAATGCTGGAGCAGATATTCCAAAGCAGTATGTCTTATTGTCACTGAGACCTAAAGAAAACCACGAAGGCTCTTTTGACCCAAGAATCCCCTTCTCCACAATTGCACAATCTTTTCCCTTGGGATTAAGGCTGTGGTCCATCTTAGTTACAAACAAATGTCTCTGAGAAGAGCTAACACATTCCCCTTTTGAGTCATTGACATTTTGGCATCTTTCCTGAGAGCCTCCTTGAAAGAAAGATACGAAGAAGGTGAGAGTATTGCAGCTGACTGGTGGGCGGCTGCGGGATCCTAAGATGGGCATCTGGGACAACAGTGGACTTCAGGGCACTGAAGACAAATTTTGCCTACTTGTAAAGACTCCAGACTTTGGGACAAAGTTCTAGGGTAATTCTTAGATATGTACAGAGATCCAGGACTTCTGGTACACTCACCTATGACTGAGAATTGATACTCCTGTTTGTGACCTCGGACGGACATTTGTGGGCCTGACGAGAGTATGAAGACTCTGGAAAAACGTCCAAGTATTTCCAGCCACAAACTACTTGGGACAAAGGTTCTCCCAGCATCCTTGTTGTTCAAAACTGAACTAATAGAGACAGAAATATGACGATGCTTTCTAGGATCCCTCCAGAGAAACTCATCTCCTCC
Organism: Hystrix cristata; assembly: GCA_004026905.1. Lineage (NCBI taxonomy): Eukaryota > Metazoa > Chordata > Mammalia > Rodentia > Hystricidae > Hystrix > Hystrix cristata. The sequence goes on from PVJO010006833.1 coordinate 23,442, forward strand.
TCTCACACCCTTCCTAGCACTTATCACAGTCTGTCTTAAATTCCCTTTCTTGTCTGTCACCCCAGTCACCCCTAAGTTCCTGGCAGGCAAGGAATGTTTCTCTTCTATCTCTGTGTCCCTAAGGGATATAACAGAGAAGCCAATAAGTGTCCTCATCACAACTTGGACACAGTTGTGACAAAGCACTCTGGGTGTCACAGGGGCTCCCCCCTCAGATCCAGCACCCACCAAAGACAGATCTCCTGGTGGCTGCCAGCAGTGGCAGAATAGCTGCTTCTACACTCTGCCCCGAGGGGAAGCCTCGCCAGGTGCCTTAGGAGTCACACAGCCTTGAGGTCTACATTCCGAGTGGCCTTGAACTCCTCCAGAGTAAACTGGAGACGTGGAGTCCTTCGAGGCCCAGAGTGTGTCTTACTCATGGGTGTCCCAGCAGCCAACACACATTACTGCATCTTAAATGAATCATTCCACTCCCTTCTAGATTTCCCATGAGACTAGGCCTACCAATCCCAAACTGTTCCAGCCAAACACAAGTCAGAAATGACAGGTCAGCAAAGGAGCTCTGATTAATGCAGCTGCACTGCCCTGAAGTCGACTGCTTACAAAAGCTGGCGATATGGGAAAGGAACACACTGCAGTGACCTCCAGAGCTGTGGGGCTTCCTGATGTGATCACGTGGAAATACAAATATAACATTTCTGCCTGGCCACCTGCTCCCAGTTCTCAGGATGAATCTTGTGTACTTTTCTGTCAACATCAGGGCCATCGAGGGCAATGCTGCACAACAGACACTAGGCACAGGGCTCTTGATTTGCCCCCATTTCTGCCCTTGGACCCCAAGAGGTTGGGGCATAGATTTGACTGTGGTCAGTTTGGGGGCTTCCACCCTGTTGAAGGACAGTTTAAGCAGCCTAGACTGAACCCAAAGAGCACTTGGGGGTCAGCTGGCTCTAGGGCAGCCAGGGATGGAGGATGGGATAGTCAGTACATGCTCAGGTTTTGTGCCTCTAGGACATGGCTGGGGCATCCCAAGGGTTGCTTTAGGCTCAAAGGCCCCTTTGATATGGGGCTTGTTAAGGCTGGGTTAGCAGGAAGCATTTCTGCCTAGCTCTTCTCCTGGAATTTTCTTCAGATTATCCAAGAGATGGAGAGCAGCTCCCAGAAGCAGCAAATAAGTAAATATAGTTTTACCTTAATTGTTTTTGCCCAGCACATGGCTCAGCCTTGATACACAAGCTTAACTTTTAAATACAACATTTCTCTGTTCCTCTTCTTCACTTCTTACTTTATCCACTGCATTAATTTTCCTACTGATTCAATATTTAAATAGAGAGACTGATGTGTGAATTTTGCTTCATACTCCAGAAAAAAATAATCTCTGTGGTTTTTCAGTCTTCTTATAGATATAGAGGTTTTACGTAGTTGCCTGGAAAAGTGCCAAACTGCCTGGTCCTTCTTGAAGTACCTATTAAAAAAAAAAAAAGATACACATATACAAGATGAAAAGACCCACCCACTGAGTTCAGCGACAGCACTGTAGAGACAGATTTCTGCTCAGGAATCCTTATCAAAGTCCTCCAGTTTATAGAAGAGTGCATGGTTTCCAAAGCACTTTCTCCTATCTTACCTCATTTCTGCTGAGTAATAAGCAAGACAGGCATTTCTAATATTACTAGTTTTCAGAAAAAGAAACCCAGTTCAAAGAGCACAAGCAACACTTCTGAGGTCCTTTAAGTTAGTGTCAGAAGTTAAATATGAATCCAGGTCTCTTGACTCCCCAGATCATTGCTCTGTCCAATGTTTCTCCTTTTTGAAGGACTTTGCACATTTATCCAGCACTAAAAGATAGCTAGGATTTAGAATTCCTAAAGTACAGGATTCCTAACAGTGCCCTGACAATGAATACACAGCAAAAGGACATTCCTCTCAGAAGCCTCGACCAAAGCCTCGTTCCTTACTTTGCTACCAACCTTGTGAAGGTCCCAGGGAGCCAGAAGCACACAGTCCTCCGGAACGAAGCCCTTCGCGGCTGCTCCTTACCCAAGATTATTAGGTCCCTTATCTTGTCCCTTCCCTCCAGTCTCCCCAGCAGGACGGACTGATTTAACACTGGCTCTAGAAAAATTTTAAATTTCCAACATGGCTTACTTAGCATTTCTATTGAATTGCACTGCACTGAGTGGCTGCTGACTTCTCAGATCTGACTTTCTTCTGAAAAGAACGACTCAAGATAGTGAAGACCTCAGCTTCTGGGGGTTTGGGGTACACTGGCTCACTTTCTAAGATGCTGGTGAGGCCAAGGCAAAACTTTCTGCCTTCCCATGCTTTAATGCAGGCTGACATTGTTTTAGGAAATCTTTTCCACAGAGATCAGGGAAGAGCTGGTCTTTGGAAAAAGCGGAAAATTAAGGCAAAGAGGAAGTCAGTGCTGCCTGACATTATGCTCATAACTGAGCAGAAAGAAGGTGGGCTTTGGGAGAGAAGGGCAGCCTGAGGTCACAACCTGACCCCACAATTTGTCGTGATATTTAGATAGTTATTTAACTTCTTTGGCCCTCACTTCTTGAATCCTTAAATGAAGATAAATCTTGGTTTATAGGGATGTTTGTTGAGAGAATATCACTAAAAGTGTATCAAGCACAGTATTTGGCTTTGCAACAGAATTTTGATAAATGTTGATTTTTTTTGCTCCCCTTACTATAAAGACAAATTCTTTGTTACTGCTTTGCAGTGCTGGAGGGATGGAACTCATGGTCTGGAGCCTGCTAAGCAAACGGATCACCTCTGAGCTATATCCCTAGCCCTCCTTTGTTTTAATTAAGTACATTATTCCTTGAATAAAGTTATTATAAGTCTCAAGTAAATAAGGTCTTTGAAATTTCCACATATGTACTTGAATTTCATGGTAGAGACCTAGTTTTCATCAGAATTTTGTGTTGTTTCATAAAAGCTTTTAAACAAAATTTCTCAATGTAAAACAGACACATCCATAATAAAATATAAGTGAAAATCTAATTAATAATAATAATGAATTTGATAATTGCTCTTCTATGCAGCAGACATTGTCATATTGCTGGTTTTTAGCCCCAACATTAGTAATGTCAACACCATCTCTGCAGCAAAGAGACTAGGTGGAACAGCAACTGGGAAGGCTCTTCTTTCTGGGCAGAGAAGATTGTGCTTTGCATGGCTCACCACTCCTAGTTCTTCCGCCAATACAACCAGGAAGAAAAAGCATGACGATATTCTTACCAACGAACCATCCATCATCACATTTTTCCATGACATCAACAATGTCTCCATCTCGGAGTTCCAACTCGTCATCATTTTGCGGTGTGTAGCTATATAATGCTTGGTAGCTAAATCTACAAATGACAAAAATGAATAATAAGAGAGCTAAATGCTGACAAGATTAACTAGTACGTTTCTGTTACATCAACATTTAATTAATGTTATCTCCTCATTTCCATTGTTCAACTCTGCCAACTCCTTCTGCTCTGGTGCAGACGTGCTGAAGTCTTGGCTCTGTCTACAATGTTCCCTGGTGTACACCTCCCACCCCCATTCTGCATCAAGTTTATATCAGTCCTTCCTAATGGAACATCTGCTGCCACATCTCTATTAACATTGCTATATCAAAGGTCAACACTGGTTTTTTTCAGTTGACAAGAATGTCTGCTGAACATCTCTCGCTTCTTACCCTGGCCTCTCGGAGGCAGGGGCACTGCTGACCAGATTCCACCTGCTCTGCTCTGTGAAACTTGGAAGCTCGGAAACCCAGAAGCTCGCCAGCATCTCCTGCTAGCCTGTATCTCTGCAGGTAAACTCATACACTTCCATGGGTACAAAGAGACTATTCTGTCCTGCACAAGGCTCTCATCCTTCCTTTACCAGATTTGTATCTTCTCAACGATTTTTGTCCCTTGTCTCTGAAACCCAACCTCTATTCTGTTGCAAGAGTTATCTCCCTAAAACAAAAATATGATCAATATGTTGCTCACTTCAAAAACCTTCAGTGGCTTCCTTGTAGCTACAGAATAAAATCAAAACTGTATTGTGGAACCTACCATCTGGTCCCACCCTACTTTTTGAGCTTTATCTCTAACTTTCCTCCCTGAACCATATACTGTGCCACACAGGAGTCTTCAAATTCTCCAGCACTGCCCATTCCATGCCTTTGCATATGTGGTCTCCTCATCTGGGAAGATCTTTTCTTTCCTGTTTTAGTTCTCAAGATCCAATTTTCTCATAATGCTTGGTTCAAATCCCCCTTCTTCTGTGAACAGAATTTCCTATATGCATAAAGCATAGGAAATATCCAATAAATTTTTGAATGAAAGAAAGAATCCAGTTTATTTATTAATTTCTGCTCAGTATTAACTATTCTTTTCCCTATGTTCTCTAGGACTCTACCATTGAATCCCACCAGCAAAGTTCTCATTTGCTCTTCTACATCAGTTAATTCTTTACCAGTCTCTGTCTCCTAATAGCCCGTGACATATTTAGCCATCACCTGTTTTCACAGTGACTGAGAGGAAATATGTACTTTATGAGAAATCCTCAGAGAAGCAGGGAAAGATTTGCTTGTTCCTCCAAATGTCTGCACCCGTAGCCAGCCAGTGATCTGCTTTCTAAGGCCAAAAGTGCACCATGAAAACCCAAATCCATCAAGTGTACTTACAAATCTTGTGAGGTTTGACTCCTATCTGGGGCGACTCTTCGTTGTTGGGCTTGAGGTTGCTGAGAAATGATTAAAGACGGTTTATTGTCAGAAGGGGACACCTTGTGATGAAAGTCAAGGGGGTGAGAGACAGTGCTGCAGTAATGAACAGATTTCTCGGCAATGTTTATGATCTCATTGCAAACTGCTTCCTGTGAGGTGGCCCCGAAATATCCAGAAACCCCCATAGAACAGTCAACATGGGGATCAAAAAAAAAAAAAAAGAGAGAGAAGAAGAGATGTAACATTCCAGACGAAGCACATAAGTCCAGGGAAAAACAGAGTTGAAGATCCAGGTTAAAAAAATACATATTCCAGTAGTGGAGTACAGGAGGGATCCAGGCGTAAGCATGGAAAAACAGGTAAGATACAGAAGAATTTGGGATTTAGTATGAATATTAAAAAATAGAGGGGAAGCAGCATAAAAGCCTGTAATTAGTGAGTAACTGTTACAAATGGAATAATCTCAGGACAGAAAGGCAAGTATGTATCCCCAATCATGCACTAATACATTAATTTAATCTCACGTAGTATAGGCAGAGTAGAAAAATAATCTCTAAATTCCTCTGCTTTTTTTGAGGGGTGACCTATCATTTGGTTCTACTATAATAGCCATAGACTCCTGTAAATAATGGCTCTGCAAGTTAACTGGTCATTACTCTACACTTTGGAGTCAGCAAGGATTCTCTTTAGAAAAGCTACTGTAGTCTCATTCAACAGGCATCTTACCACATAGCTCTTTTCAGATTCTGTGAGATCAGGTCCTGCTCTCAATGAATGATGAGAAGGCTGTGATCACCAAGCAAATCATAAGGGAGACATTTTAGCAGATGTCACATTGGAAAGGATTCAAAATAAATGAGTGAGCAAATACACATACCACACCATCACACTCAGATGACACAGGATACCCGTGGCGTATAGCCACTGAGTCTTTGTGACAATATGGTGGATACAGAGGAGAAAATGCAAAAGTACAGCGTTAGAAGCAAGCATCCGGGCAATGAAATGGGAAATCGAAAACATGGCTGCAGTGAGGTGACAATGAGCAACACAGGGTCCCCAGATTGGCAGGGGAGAGACATAAAAGGGATGCCTTTAAGAACACACATGTCCCTTCATGAGCTACATATACTTGCTCCCCTTGCTCTCAGCCCAGAAGCATCTAGGGAAGGGCTGCTACCACAAAGTCACTTTTGAGTTTTTGTGGACTGGAAGCCTCCGGCAGAGCAGGCTTATAAAACGAGCAGGTCTGCTACGAGTGGGTACTTACAAAAACTGAAAAAGAATACTTTTGAAACATTCCTGGTTAATATTTGAAGTATCAGACAAGGCCACTGCTTTGGAAAAATCTGCATGTGGCATATACTCCATGAGGGCTGAATGGAGTTCAGATAGCTCGTAGAGCAGAATTGCCTCCAGAAGGAGGAATACGTGTCCTGACACACACACAGAGACGAGACTGTCACTCAGCCCAGATACCACATGCCACCTTTTAAGCAGGGATCCCGTGGTGGAGGCCGGGCCTTCGCTGAAAGATGGTTTGGAATCACTTCTCCCCTCAAGAGGATTTGGTTCCAAGCTCTAGGAATTCCCTCTGAATAAATATTTGAAAACCCTCTAGGTATCATGCAATAATTACAATGGGCCACAGAAACTCCAAGGCCTTCTAGAAGGGCACTTCGAAATTTTGTGCAGGGTCCACAAGATGCCAAATGAGTGTGAGGGGCTCTTCTGAGGTTACATAGCAACTGAGTGGAGATTTGTCTCCTGGCTTCTGCTATCGTTCTGCTTCATCTCTTTCATCCTCAAACTATCTTCCACCTTATCTAGTGTGCTCACTGACATAATCATCAATGAGTCTCCCAGAAATGCTAGAGAAAAGCAGAACAGATTGATCATCCTGTTTCCTTAAAACACCCAGAAGGCTGATGCTCGGAGGGGTTTAGTGCATCCCTCAATATCACTGGACAGCGAGAGGTGGAGCTGCTCAGTTGCTTTTTCCACTCTACCACATCACTGACTCCTCTTCCTTTCCACGATAAATGTCCTCATCTTTCAGTATCCTCTGCACAACCTATTTCCATCCTGGCATCGCCGCTACACTCTCACTCTCTGGGAAGCCTCTGGTTCTCTGAATCTCCTCCACACTCCGACCACTCAAACCCATCCCTCTGGACTCTGACAGGAGTGAAGAGAAAGGTGGAACCAAAGGCCACTTCATGCTCTTTGTCTCAGGAGTTGCACACCTTTGCCCCGTAGCTGAGCGCTGATACTGTATGGCTCTATTCATTACCCACCATCCTCTGATCAAGGCTTCTGAGTAACAAAAGAGAGAAATGGACATTTCCAAGCACCTACTGTGTGGGCTTTCAGAAGAATGGAACATATTCTGGGCATTCCGAGTGACCTGACAGAAGGGACAACTTTCTAAAAGTGAATGCAGCTCAGAAACAGAGCAGCTACCTAAGAGGAAGTGAGCTGCCTGGTAAGCAGCTATAGGATTTGAGACCCCCGTGAACTCTTATTAGTTAAGACATTATGGAGCAGTCATCCCAAGCTCTAATGCAGGGAGGGTCATGTGGAAATTTGCTGAAAAGCAGACTCTGGGTTTCTACTCGGTGTTGCTGGTACTGTTGGTTCTCAAATTAACTTGGGAAACAAGGTGGCAGAGGACCTCAATTATCTCATACTGAGATCCTTTGGCTATGGTACGCCAAGACAGATCTAGTCACATTTAGCAAAAATAAAAGTTCTCCCCCTGCCACCGCAAAAATTTCCAAATTCCAGCTGGTCAGATCAGTGCAGAGACAGGATGTGAATGATCTCGACGCATGATCTTCACAGCTTATGAAAGCCCCCAGCATCCTTCAATCAACGTAATCCCGAAATTGTTACTGGATTTAATCATCTAGCATATAGTTAGTGCCCAAAAGAGGATCAGTGAATCAAATATAATAAGTAGGACCTGGTATTTTATAACCACATTAGGTGAATTACCTCACCTGAGTTTTGTACTAATCCTTTGACTTGGGGAGGGCAGAAGAGGGAATTTTAAGGCTCAGAGAAGACTGATGGCAAAGCCACTGAGCATAAATGCTGAGTCCCTTGGTAATCTAACCTCTAAATATCGCCTACCTCTTGGGCTATGATGGGATTGCTGGTTTAACTGAAAAGCAACACCCAACTTCTACCCATTCTTAAAATGGGCACTATAATTTCTGGATAATTGAATATATCTCACTCTAGGTGCTCACTGGTACTTTCTTCTCTAAAAGGTATGATGTGTAATAAAGATAACACCCCAACATTAACCCAAGGAACAACAGTACCAGACAGATGCTGGAGATTCAGCCGGTACCTTCTGTGGTCTCAGGCTGCACCCTAACATGTGAATAGCACAATTTAATCCCACTCCTGAGGGAGCCAAAGGGCTGGGCCCCTCACATTGCATTTTCTGAATAATGAAGAGAAGGCAAGTGAACATTTATTCTATTAGCTCAGATTTAATTTGCCATTTACATTTAAATTAACATCATGTGGAGCAAAAATACAAACCAAATGTTTTAGTGCAGAGTGGGGCATGGCATGGGGTGGACTCCTAGAGGAGACAGGAACTGTTCATATCCACCATGTGGATCAGCCTTTTACTTCAAAGGCTATTAACTCTCAGATTTTCCCCCTTCAATGTACATTTTTTTCTTTTCCTGCTCCCATTTTTAAATCCAGTTTTTTATTTTTCTTTAGTATCTGCTTGCATTACATAATGATTAAATTCCTTATGGGGAGTTGGTACATGTACATAAGACATCTCAATACTTTTTCATCCCCTTTCCCTCCCCTCCTCCTCCCCTCCATCTCTTGACTCCCTTCCCATTTGAAAAAGATCTATCTCCCTACTTACTATCTAGTTTATCTTTTATTTTGTTCTTTACCTACATTTTAGGTTTCTCATCTAAGAGAAACCATGTGATATTTAAGCTTTTGTGTCTGATTTATTTCACTTAACATTATGGTCTCAAGGCACATCCATTTTCCTACCAATGATTCAAGTATATCCTTCTTTATGGCAGAGTAGTACTCCACAGCAAATAAACGCATTTTCTTTATCCATTCCTCTGTTGATGGACATACGGGCTGCTTCCAACACTTAGCTATTATAAGCTGGAATGCTATAAACATGGGTATGCATGCATCACTGTAATACAATGTCTTCGAGTCATTTGGAAAGATAGCTACTTTCTAACCACTGAATAGCTTTAAAAGCTATTTCTCAAAGTCTGTGATGCCTAATATGGTAGCCAACAGCCACATGTGGCTGTTGAGCACTTCAGATGTGGCAAATATGAAGTGAAATGTGCAACAAGTGTAAAAATATATATTGATTTAAAAAACAATACTAAACAAAATGAGAAACATCTCACTAAACACTTTATGGATATTTGGGTTAAATAAAGTCTATTGTTAAAATTAATTTCACCTGTTCCTTTTTACTAAGCCTACTAGACAAGTTTAAATTATGTAAGTTCAAATTACCTTTCTCCTGGGCACTGCTGTTCTCACCTTTCTCAAGGTCCTAACATCGTCCTTATTTACATCTAAGAGTGGACACCAGAACCTCATCCAGGGTTAAGAATAAAGGAAGTATACTTAGCTCATGCTAAGTACGTATCATACTCTGAAGATGCATTCCAGTTTTCGTGTGTTTGGAAAAACAGAAACCTGTCCAACAACGGGCTTGTGAGCACACACACAGACTGTACCCACCTCATCCCCATCAATAATCAGCAGGCAACAGTCACTGGTCCAGAAACTTTCCTCTGGGTTCACAAAGCCACCCTCCTGCCTGGAGCCAGGTGAGTGACTCTGCACGGGCCCTCGCTCTGTTGCTCTGTTGTCCTTCCATCTTTAGTTCACAGAAGTCCCTCTGAAATCTGCTCTTAGCCTCCCTGGAGCTGTTCTTTCCTTTGGATCCACAAAGTACTTAGTGCCACTACAGTTACTAAACGTCCTCTTCCAGCTTTGTATGTGTACCAAAGCCCTGAAGTCCAAAATTAATTACAAACAAGCTAAAAGAATGGCAGGAAACCCTGGTGATGTGAACAGGACAGAGACATTGTCTTCTGTATAATCCTGGATCCCCACCAGAAATATCATGAATCTCTGCTGCTCCCTTAAACAGGCAGTATCCCTCACAGCTGGCTTCTCAGACCCTACTCCACCTTTCTGGTGACCTATAGTGGCCCCTCAGTAGGACAGTGAGAAATCTGGATACCAGGTCAGACTTTAACATCAATTTATTATCTTTTTTTTTTTTTTTCTCCTCCTTGGTGCTGGGGATTGAACTCAGGGCCTTGTGCTTGCAAGGCAGGTACTCTAACCACTGAGCTAAATCCCCGACCCCCCTCAATTCATTATCTTTTAAGCAAAATGTGTAACTTCTTTGGACTTCAAAGCTCAAATAAATAAGCTTATATAGGATTTATATAAACGTCTTTTGGGCTCTAACATTCTATGATTGGAGTATGCCTATCTTATGAATTAATAACTAAGACTCAGTAGAGCTGAGGTGGCTTAAGGGAAGCAGCCGCCACTCATTGTCCACTGAGGACTGGGTGGGGAGCTGTTGATCGGACCCCAGACACGGATGGTAAGCTCCTTTCTGGAAGTGCAGGAGGTGAAGGCTTGTCCTGTGATAGCGATAGAGAATGTGCAGCTCCTGGAACACCATGATACACTCTGCCAGAAAACTGGTGAAGCCAGATTCAGCCTCCACAGCTTCAGTTCCAGGGAAATTCCAGAGTATCCTCAAACAGCCTCTGGCTCCACTGACTTCCCCCACTGAGTTGACTGAGAAAAACTTCACAATTTTTATACAAAACTGTTCATCAACAATTAGTTCAGCTGCTTCCCATCTAGACTTAATCTTGCAGACCACTCAACAAACAACACATTAACTTTGTAGTCACTTGAATCTGGTGACTATACCAAATTCAAACACCCAGCCAATGATTTTTCTCCTTGTAGACTATAATTTCCTCCTTAGTTTCTGTCATATAATAGTCAGGGAAGTAATGGCAGATGAGTGTTAAAGGGCGAAGAATTCAAAAGCTCTCCATGAGTAGCTTATGCTCTTGTCCTCAAGGTGGGAGTAAATAAGAAGCACTAATTTGTTAGAATGCAAATTCCAAACTTTTGAAGTCCTCAATTTATATAACTCCCCAGAGAAATGATCTTACCATCTTCTACTTTCTTCTCTTTCACTCACATCTTCCTCTCTCAAGGGGAACAGGGTAAGGAAAATGAGGTAAACGACTTTTGTTTCTTTCCATGCTCCTCAGTATCGCACAGCAAGTAGTGACAAGTCCCATCTACCTGTGCTGTGCTAGATGCTATCGTCTCCGTTATTCACTTAATCTCATTTAATTCTCATACCTTAAGAAGGTGGTCAGTATTCACCACAATTTACAAGTGAGAAAAGCAGCCCTAAAATGTCCGAGTTGTAAATATGAAGAGCCAGGATTCGAACATCTGTTTCTCTGACTAAATTCTATGTACTTCCCTTCACCCTGATCTTCCAGGTACCCTGCCAGAGGGAGATTCCAGAACACATAAGAAAAGTGCTGATGGACAGCTCATCTTAACTTGTTCTGTACTCTATGGCTGCCACTCGATTATTGATTGATAAGGAAGATTTTTCCTAATAGCATTTTAGGAGTGGACACTACCGCTTCTGAGTGAGTGAAAGGAAAATGTTTCCCACTTTTTTTTTTTTTTTTGGTACTGGGGATCGAACTCGGGGCCTTGTGCTTTCGAGGCAAGCACTCTAACCACTGAGCTAAATCCCTAGCCCCCCACTTCTGAATACCTTAACATTTCAAATTTCCTTTTCGTTTCTTGCAAATTGCATCATATGTTTTCCCTTCTATTTCTGATTTCAACCTCCAGGAAGGCTGTGCCTTTGTTACCTTTGTGGGAATTAACCTATTTTCCAAACTCTGAGGAACATTTCCTCTGAAGCCACCAAGCCCTTCTGTCTGTCCTCTCAGCTGAGTGGCTTCCCTTTTCTCTAAGGCAGAGTTCTTCTTGTGTTTTTCAGAAAGATGCTTAGAGGACACCTGGCCTTTCCGAATACTTTCATTTCACACTTCATACCCTCAGATTTTATTGTTTGATCGGTTTCCTCCCCTTTACAAACCAAATTCATATTACAACCGCTTTGTCATTCTTTGTAGGCCTGGGGTTTCTCATCTCACTATAAATGTTTAATGGTTAAAGGCTCTCAACCTGGTGGTCCACGGGCAAGGTGGGAGCTCTCAGGTGGACACAGGTGTGAGCCTCTAGGATCTGTGCAGAACTGTGTGTGTCACTCTCCTCACCCTGCCTGGAGCCCTTGGCTGGCTCTGATCCTCAGAGGTTCTGGGATGTCACCAGCTCAGATGGTCTTTAAAGAGTCTTTCTAATTTAAAAATTCTATGAGACTTGCTCACAAACTACAGAAACTCATAAAATCCATGACTGGATGGTGGTCAGCAAACACTGCTTCTATCTCGGGGAAACTCAGTACATACTTGATGATGGTAATGATGGAGCTTTCCAAGATAATCTTCCCATTTATTTTCTTGTTCAGTTATGCCCAACAAAATCCAAGAACTTGTTGGGTAATTAGAACTCTTGAATGTTTTCTCAAGAGTATGCCTTTGAGTATGTTTCGTCCAATTAATTAAGTTGTCCCTCAAAAAACAAATAAAAGGAAAATATTCTTTTTTCAGTGGTGAAGGTTTGTAGGTATATAATGAATCCCCTACTTAAAATTTTGTATGTGTTCTTCTTTATCATTTCAACTAAAATTCACACAAGATTTTCACCTGATCATAGAATATCAAAGCTAAAGGGACTTCAGTTTTCTCATCTGGATCTTTTGTTTACGGACAAGGAGGCTGCCAGGCTGCCATCCAAAAGCTCCCCACAGGCTAATGGCAGAGCTGGAGCCATGAGTCGGCACCTGACACTCAACACTGTGTTGAGTGCACCTCATTTACCCACTTCAGCTATTCAAAAAAAAAAAACCTCTGACCTAAAAACTTAAACAGCCGAACCAATATGACATCAATCTCATAGTGAAAAGTCAAACCTTTTTAGTGGTAGAGTTTTACATATGCACAGAGTCTAACCCATTGTTCATATGTTAGAGACACTTAATTCTTTTCAACTAGCCACCTTACCACCTGTCCCAATGAGCTATACTTTCCTTAATTGGATGTACACTTTACTTTCTCACAGAAAAAAACATTCCAGATGTGTGTGTTCTGGGGCCAGGCAGAGCCTCTGCCAGCTATAGCTGTTTTCCTGAAACTGCACACTACGTGATGGGGCAATAATCTGCAGCCATGGCAGCAGGAAGCCCCCATTTCATGCTACCTGTACTACTTCATTTCCTCTTTACAGCTACTTTACCAGAGAGGAAGTACTTCCACTCCTCCTTTGCATAGGAAAACTGTAGCTAAGGGAGGCTTAGTGGCCTGCTAACAAAAGGTTAATCCCCTCCTGCACTGGTGCTCTGGGAACCTGCTTGTGGTGCTGCTTCCCAACAGAAGTCAGGGATAGAAAAGGTGGCAACACCGGAGAACACCAGGCTTATTGAAAGGTAGTTTTCCTTTCCTCGTTGGCCTCCCAACCCCATGTGTACCACTTTGTGTCCCTTCCCTTCCTCTTGCTCTGCTGGTACACTGGCCTGTGAATTGGCTGCAGCTGGAGGTGTGGCCTAGTCCGGTGCCGCCCCGGTTTACAAACTTAATCTGTTCTGCGATTCTGGGGAAGATGTCTGTGTTTGTGTTTGTGTGGGGAAGATGGCCGTGGTTGTGTTTGCCACCTGAGGTGGAGTCTGCAAACAGAAGCAAAATTCTGCCCAACACTTTTGTTCATGAGCTGCATTGTTCGCAAGCAGACACATCCATGAACTGAGGTACTGCTGTACGTCTCCAGTCTCTGTGCTCCTGTCACCCTCTTGGTGACACTACTATGCTGCCTGTCTTGCTGAACATAAGCTCCTCGAGAGCATGGGTCAATGACTTCTAGACTCTGCCCAGAGACTGGCATCAGCAGGTCTTGCATTAATGTTCATAGAATAAATAAAGTTTCAAAAGGAATCTAGGTTGTAAATCTGAGGTTCAAGCGGAGTTTCCTGTAGGCAGCATACACAACAATTACTAAATAAATGGTTTTGAAACATCTCCATAAACCCATCTGGTTCTAAAGAGGCTGCAGAATACCCTCAGTGCTAGAAACAATTCTAGATCACCCAAGATGGCTGCAGTGGTGGTGAACCTTGACTGTCAATTTGATTGGTTTTGACATACCTAGGAGATGAGTAAAGCACACTGCTGGGTTTGTCTGGGTGGGTCATGCCGGCATGACGGTGGGGATTGTCTGATTTCCAGCCCTTTCCTTTGGCTCTCTTCCTCTCTTTTTCTGCTTCTGGCCACTGAGCAGCTTTCCTCTGCCATGCCAAGCACCTTGACCTTGGAGCCAGACAACCATGGACCAAAACCTCTGAAACTGTGAGGCCAAGCAAACATTTTCTCTTTTAAAGTTTTTTTAGTCATGGCACAAGACATCCTGGTCCCAGCAACAGAAAGGTGACTAGTACAGTAGCTCTATGGTGTCCCTTTACAAAGTGTCACTCATGCCCCCAAGCCCCTGTGCTTAGCCCTCACATGCATTATTTCTAGAAATCTCCTCAACTATTCTGTGAGGTAGATGTTATCTTCATATTATGGGTTAGGAAACCAAGTCCCAGAGAGGGTAAATAATTCCCATCATCACATAGTAAGAGACTGAGCTGGTACTCAAACCTGCCCACTTTAGAGAAGCTGCCTAAAGTCTTCAGCTTTCTAGGTAGTAAATAACAGCCAAAATTAGAATCATGGTTTGTCCAGTTGCCACATTCATCTTCCCTTAAAAATTTTCTGTCCTCAAAACACCCTGAAGCCACCTTGGTCCAAACTCTAAAATTCTTATAGCTGACTTAGAAAGAAGATGGGTCAGTCACTCAAACACCTGCCATGTCCCCTTAGGGACCCCAAGCCTTTGGGGGGCTGGCACGAGCCTCCTCAGAACCAAATGCCTTTGTTCATTGTGAACAAGGGCTTGTGCTCTCACACAAACACAAGACAGGACAAAGACCTGACTGACATAGCTGAGCACTGGCAGCGCAGCACGAGTTACTGACGAAGTGCACATCACAGGAAACCAAACCAAAGCCTGGTGTTCAAAGCCATGTTAGTCAGAGCAAACCAAAGACAACCTCTAAAGCATGGATGCGACAAGACGGAGGCTTTCCTTTTCATGGGCTTTTGTACCAGGCCATGAGTGGTCAATAGGGAGATACTTCTCAATCACCTCAAGGGGCCAGAACAGAGCCTGACATCTTCCTCCAACTTTCCCCAGCCCTAACACTTTGATCAATGTCCCCCCCACCCCATTCCCTCCTGGGATATCTCTTCACTCCCAATGCAAGCAAACAGGTCTCACAGGCATCCATTTGGCCTTGATTGACAGACCAGGGGCAAGACATCCAGCCCACCCTGCCAAGTGAGATGCCAAGTGCACCCCGGTCATGCTGCAGGCCTACCTGGCTCACACCACTCTGAGCAGCTCTCCTCTCAGCCTCGCCACCTCTATGCAGTTCTGTCTGCCCCGCCTCCCTTCCTGGAAAAGTGCTGCCCAGAGGCTTGCTGGGCCGGCTCTCCTCAGGAATGCGGAGCTCTGAGAGTCTCTGTTCAGTACTCAGGCACCTGACCACATCTGAAGGCTTCAAGCAGCTCTTCTTAGAGATCTTGGGTCCACCAGGGCATCTCTCACCTGCCTTGCTCTCTGCTTTTCTCTCATATTGTCCATTCTCTTCTCGCCAGGGCTGCAGTTTGCTCTGGCTGCTAAAGGCACCACTAAGCTCAGAGATGACCCTATCAGAGCTCCCAAACAGCAGCTGGGAGTAGCTATCTTGGCGGATGCCACCATCTCCATTGACATGAAGAGGGGCCTGCGAGCTGGGGGTCAGTGAGTAGGCTTTTTGAGGAGCAGGTAGGGCCAGTGGGGAAACCACTGAGTGTGGAGTAGAGCGATCTGACCAACTCCAATGAGGGAGGCTGACGGGTAGAGAGGGACAGGCCCTCGCTGACAAGGTGAGGGGGTCTGTGTCATAGACAGATGACTCAGGGAGAGGAGGCAAGGGTGGAGTGAGGGCCAGAGAACGCCTGCTTGGGACTCCTACAGTCAGCGAGATCCACTCGGAGGTGACAGCGTGCATCTCAGGGGATAGGGCTCTACGGGGATGGGGCAGAGATGAGGGGGCTGGCATGATGATCCTGCTGTGACTGGGGCACTTGAAAAGGAGAGAAAGAAAACAAAAGGAAGAAGTAAAAGGAACAAGTATCAGCATAAAGGAAAAAGAAAGAAAATAATCACAAGAGGCACAAAGAAGAATGAAAAGGTGAGGATGAGCAGGACACTCTGGTGTCCAAAAGGGAAATCATCTCATGTTTGGGATAGGGGTGAATTTGTGTGTGTGCGTGCACATGTGTGTGTGTGTGTACAAGTACATGCAGGCAGAGAGCAGCAGGAGAGGCGAGTGGCATTGAGATGGGACAGGCTCCCACCAGACAGTGACAGATGGTGCTAGATTGCTTTGCAGAATTGGATTTCAGAGGGACACGCTGGAAGGCCCCAGCCCAGCCCACCCAGTCATCCCTGCAACCAGGGCCCTGAACCAGAACTGGGGAAAAAGGGGCCCACCACTCTTCTGGTCCTTCCCTCGGCTTTTATTCTCTAAGTGGCTCAGTAGAGGCTTCCAGAAAGGAGCATAAGTATTGTGGCCATTTTGTGTCACAATCACTCTTGGCTATAATCACATGAAAAATCCAAATGAGTTGTCCACATTATTACAAAGCAGATGCCCTGCTCCAATCTCATACCCTCTCCCAGAACAGCAGGATACGGGTCTCACTGGGCAGGAAGCCTGCCCAATGTTTTATGTCAACAGTCCTCTACTGGGGTCAGTGATCAACAGGTGGGAGAGGAGGAAATGAGTTAAGGACGAGAATAAAAGAGGTACCATTTCAATTTCACTCTGGGTCCCCAGGTCCTCTGCCCATGCTCCCTACAACTTGTGTGGCAATATGGTCAGTTTATTACACAGGTTATCACTCCAACTGTACCTCTCCGGAACTTAAAGTTCAAAATTTTTTCATGGCTTTGGGAAAGTGTGCATGGCCTTACATTTTAAAACAAGTTTCTCCACAATTAATGTCCAGAAAAACATCTTTTATGCCTATAAGCACAGCTTGGTATAGATTTATGAGGGGTGATTGAAAAATATGGTAAATATTTAAAATTTTAAAAATGTATTTCAGTAAAAGACACATTGCCACTAATCCTGCTCACAGTACCCCCCCTTGCATCAAATACACTTATGCCTCTGCCACTTTCTGCAGTTCTGGAAGTCCTCCTTCATGTATTTACAAGGCATGATCAAAAATACAGTGAATGCTCTGTGACGTGTCATCCAAGGCAAAGGCGGGCTCATAAAAACATTACGGTGTGTCCTCATCCACCTTATTCATGGTGTCTGCCACCATGCAACTTCTGGCTCTCCCCCAAAGTGAAAACGGCCATGAAAGGTAAATGTTTTGCATCAATTCTGGACATCAAGGTCATCATGACACTGTCACCAAAGACACACAGGAAAAAGGACTTCTAGAACTGCTTCAGAAAGTGGCCAGAATGAATCAGTGTGTTCAAAATAAATTATTTTGAGAGAGATTAATTACAATGTGTCATTTATTGTAATAAGTTTTTAAAATTAAATGTTCACTGTATTTTTCGATCATGCCTCATAAGTTCCTTTTCCAACCTGGTTCAAGTGAACATTTACACAAATACTTTGAATCTGGTCTACAAGTCTGAGAATGAAACCGTGAAATTCTCTTTCCAATTTTGTCTTCTGCAAGCCAGTCTTGACTGATAACATGGCAGAGGCCCATCCTGAACTGTAGGATTTGTGATAGTGGCACTACCTATACCACCAATTTCTACCACTAGCACCGCCAACTAATTCATAAAGGCTCTTGCTTCCTTTCCCGATTCACCTTATTTCCAGGGCAATTACCTGAAGTTCCTTTTCCTCTGAGATGGTTCTTTTACCAAGTGCTGGAAAAGTGCCACATGTACACACAAAGACAAACTCTAGGATACAGTCTGCATTGCTGCAGGCAGTTTGTAATCACAGTGCTCCAGAACCGTCCCACAGGGCATGGGGGCCATCGGCACTGCGCAGTGTATGTTCTAGAACAGAAACCAGTGAGGATAAGCTTAGATACCTGAGGACTTGCAGTGGCACTTCGACTTGGAGAGGAGGAGTAAGACAGATCAATGTAATCCACGGGGTTTTTCACCAGTGGCCGTTTGAGCACATCCACGTAGGTAATGGGGAAGATGCCTTGTCGGGATGTCCCTGGAATCCTCCCTTCATACCAGTTCTCATCCACTTGTCGAAGTAGTGTGATCCTTTCACCCTGCAAAGCACAGGAAGACAAGTGTCCTTGTCCCACCACACTTTACAAATCTGAGGCCCCTGCCTGCGCCTCGACTGTCTGCATCATTTATCGCATCCTTTGCTCGGGAGAAATATGCCCTGTTGGACCTGGATGGAATTAATGTCACTGGGATCTTCAAGTATTTCAGTAAAAAGGAAGATCAAATTCATGCCAGCAAGCTGCAAGGCTAATGTAGTGGTTTTGACTCATTTAAGGCAAAAGAGACACTCAATCTTCACCTGTAAGGTAAAGACTTTGGATGGTTCTCCTTCTCTTTCTTTTTATAACTTTAGTCTTCATGCATTATCACAGAAAAGTTAGACAAGTAAACATGAGGCAGAAAACAGTCACTACTTGGAGAAAACCACTGTTTTCTATACTTTTTCTATACTTTCCACATGTAATTATGCACCTGAATTAGACTTGTCCACATTTTCCTATTCAAACTGAGAAGGAACTATACTTCCTTTTTCCTACTAGCTTTGTTTTTAGACTGACAATATACACTGAACCTTCTTTACCAAGAAACATAATTCTAAATTTTTAACGGTGCTTGTACAGCTTAAAGGACTACTACAGGGAATTCTACATACATAAGTGATTTAATTCCTTATCCCCTGCCGCTGGGCAATTAGGTTGCTTCAGAGAATTTTGACATTAGAGAGCTTTCGAGTCCGTGGGAAGAGGATTTCCTCTGCACGGTGTAATTGTGCTCACAATCGACACGCCGAGCCTCGAAGGCAGTAATGACGGTGAGAACACTGGCATCCCCCATTTCCTGAGCACAAACCAGATGCCACACGCCAGCCTGGCAGTTTCACATGTTTCTCCATTAGGCCTTTTACAACCACCCTGGCAGACTCATTTATTTGCATTTTTATACATGTGGGAATGAGAGCTCAAAGTGTCTAACTCCCCACAGGGTGCACAATTGATAACCTGTAAGTTTTGAATTCAAAGATTTTCAAATTCCTCCGGATATCAATGGACTTGTTTTTCCCACTAGACCCATTGAAATCCCATAAACCTGGCTGCCAACACAAATGCTTATCGCAGCATGAAGTGCTCACTAAATGTTGTTGGATAGTTTATGAGAGATGTCTAAGATTCCAGAAATACTGTTTTAAACCAGTGAACGCAACGTGGTTAAACCCTGACTTAGTGTAGAGTTTATTTGTAAAATAACTGACCTCAGAAAATTCTCCAATTGCCCTTTCTTAAAGTTTTGACTGGTGCACATCTTTTAGGGGCACAGACTGGCAGACAATGGCGATGTCACATTCCCCACGTTAATGGCACCATCTAAGAGAGCCCCAATGCATGAGGTGAGAAGGGAAGCTTACCTTTCTGAAGGACATTTCTACTTGTGTGTCACCATTAAAGTTAAACTTAGCAATAGCTTCTCCATATTCCAAAACCTGCACAGGCGGCAGCTTTTTGGGCTGAGCCTTCTCAGCAGGAGGAAGCAGCTGAAAAAAGAGGCAAAAAAAGAAAGGAAAAAGAGAAGGAAGAAGAGAAAAGAATAGAAGGGAGAAAAACACAAGTACTTGGTAAATAATGGTGCTTTGGGCATGGCCGGGCTTTTCCTTACAAAGACAAGGGGCTGCAAGTACCTCGATGTAGGTACGTGGGAAGATTCCCACTCGGCCATGGTGCTCTCCTTCGTACCAGTTCTGATCAATCTGCTTATAAATGTAAACAATGTCTCCCTTCTGCAGAGGAAGCTCCCTGTTGACAGAGGGTCAGAGCATTTTAGCAGATGCATCAATATGTGCAAAACTAAGAGCCTTAAGTTTGTTAGCAAAAGGAGGCTTCAAGCAGAGTTAAAGAGGACAAATTACAGAAGAGGGGGCTCCATATTTGGAAGTAAGAAACCCACTATTCAGGAAATTACTTCACACTGCACATTTTTTCCAGTCTTTTGCAGGAGGGATGTTAGCATACAAACTGACTAGCACTTGAAAGTGCTCAGAGGCCTTATTAGTCTGTTGTGGTTTTCTCAATGCATTTTTTGTGAATGCTGTCTTAATTCTTAGAATACAAACACACCACACACTGATGCACCCAACCCTTTTAATTGATGTTTATTAAATGAAGAAAAAATGTCTTCTTCTTTTAGATCCTTCTACTGCTTCTCTGTCCAGCAAGGCACGCCTGCACTGTCTTAAACTATCCTTAGGCTGGGTATGGTTGTGCACAACTATAAACCCAGCACTCAGGAGGCTGAGGCTTGAGGATCACTGCAAGTTTGAGGCCAGCCTGGGCTACATAGTGAGATCACAGCCAGCCTGAACTACCTGGTGAGACCCTGTCTCAAAAAACAAACAAACAAAGAAAAGAAATGAGACAAAACTATACACAAAATAAAAATTTAAGAGGAAATTAAAAATTAGAACAAAATTTCTTGAATTAAAAAAATAACAGATTGTTTTCATATGTATCAAAGCAACAGCACAGGAAGAAAGGTCTCTGAGTGGACTTTGGACGGGGTATGACCTCTTTGCAGTGTGCCAGGAAGTCGTAGGATACATGAGGGATGCTGGCAAAACAACAGGGCGCATCTGGAAAACCTTACACAGTCAAAAAAAAAAAGAAAAAGAAAACTTCACACAGTCGATCCTGTGCTGAGTAAAAGCACAAGGCAGCTTTTGTAGGGCTCATATTCGAGACAGGATTCTAATCCTAAAAAAAGAGGGACGAGGATCTGTGGCATTTGTTCCTGAGAGAAGGAATATTCCTGGTCACATTTTTGCCACACCCTTCCTTGGGGTGTTCTGACTGTCCCCACTTTTTACCTCCAACTGTGGGAACAGAGAGGAGCAAGACCCTCAGTATATCCATCCCTGCTGGAGATGCACAGGCTTCTAAGTTTGCTATCCTGAGTAGGAGGACAACTCATATGAGAGAAAGGAACCTGGAAATGTCTGTCGTTTTAGCCACTGGAAATAAACCACAGTGTCTTGGGGCCTTCCATCTTTCCCACACTGTGGGCCACACCTCAGCTCTCAGAGAACCATATGACCAGGTCTGGTGGTAAGAAGGTGTGGGAAACAATAGCATGATCCACTTCAGATCTTTTCTGGAATGTCATTGTATACATGAGCACAGTGCAAGCTCTGAGAAGTCCCAGGGAAAGAAAAACCTGGTTAATTTAGTTGATCCAAGTTCCTTCATCTTTAAATCCCTCAGTTTCCTCATTTGTTCAATGGGGACAGTAACCATACCTACTCCATTGGATTCAGTCCTGATCCATAAGGGGATAAATAAGTTACCAAATGCAACATACTTTGATCAGTGCCTGCACATAAACTACTGTCTATTTTTAACCATGGTTGTTATTTCTCCAGCTATAGTCTACAAGAGTACTGCTGTATTTCAAAAGGGTAGCTAAGAAGACAGAAGTGACTAGTGGTACTTACTTTAGTGTCTGAGCTTTAAAGTCAAATTTGGCTCTGGCAGGTCTCATCTAAACACAAGAGACAATGACAAAATCATGATTGATGAACAATAAAAAGAATCCATTTTCACAAGTTTCTAAAAAGCAAAGCAAAAACTTCATGCTAACAAGTTCATTCTGATACAGAAATCTGGGAAGAATTCCAGTGTCTACGCTTTGCAGACCACTAGATGGCTGTTTAGGCAATGAGTCATGCACAAGAATTCACCTAAAGAGGGCCAGAATTTATGTCTGAAAGAAGTGTTGGTTCTCTCAAACATGACTGTGGCTATTAAATAAACCAAAGTCAGCCAGAACACCTAAGGTGTTCCTTACCTACTGTCTCATTCCTCAGGGGACAGCTACTTGTCTGATTTGAATTACGATCAGCAAGCAGATGAAACTGATATACCTCTGTGCCATCTTCAACTCCGTGTATTTCTTATGATCTATAAGATCACCCAAGCTGAGACTCCACTCCTGCGGGGGTAGTCAGTCCTGCCCTCCCGGACACTCGGGCCTGCAGGTCAGCCTCAGTTATCCTCCACATTCTCACCAAGTCTGCTGCTAGGTCATGACGGCCCACCCTCCACCCACATCCCCACTTCTCAGGTCCAGCTTCCCTTGACTTCGCCTTCCCTTCACTCTATAGTACTGTCAGAAGGAGCACAAACAACGTTCCTCAAGTTCTCTCTCACATCATTTGCTTTGATGCTGGTTTGGCTCTTGGCTACCCTTCAGATCCAGCTGATTAGAATTCCTGACACCGGCTGCGGCCTTTGGGGCATCTTTCCCACTCCGACCTAACTGCTCTGTCCCTATGACGTGCTGCTTGTTCCGGGCAGCAAAATCTATTTGCTACATCTCCACTAAACCCCCTTCTCTGTCTACAATTTCTTCGGCTCCAGTTCTAGGAAGTTCATCTTTGTTTGTCACATTAATTTATATATCTTTCTTCCTTACCTTTAAAAGTAATTTTTAAAAGGAAATTGGGGGTTTAGAAATCACATATGTGAACAAGCTATTTTTGGCTGCCAGCTTAATTCTGCCTCCGGCCAGGAGCAGCTTGGGTTCTTCCACTTCTCTGACCTTCCAGACTAGGGAAACAACGTGATGAAAATGAAATGACACGTCCTCTTCCATACTGGAAGATGTGAACAGAGTGGAAGGGAAAAAGGGAATACTTTAGGTGAGGAAAAAATAGTTTTTAAAAGCTTCATCAAACTTAGTTTTGGATCTTAGTCCTTCCATGATATGCCCCATATTTCCAGGCTCCTCATGCAAGGGTCTTGTAGGAATTAGTCTTCCTAGGAATCGTGAATTCTCCTCTCTACAGGAATTTTAAATTTTGTATTTTCATATTGATGTTTCTGTCCGTATACATACAATTTAGGGGCCAAGTGAATGACCATCTTATAATCAGGTCAATACTACACAATTTCAATATTTGTGGCTATCTATAATCAATAACATAATTTAACAGTTGTAGAAAACAGGTGTGCTGGCACACACCTGTTATACCAGTTACTCAGGAGGCTGAGGCAGGAGGGTCATGAGTTCAAGGCTAGTTCTGGGCAACTTAACAAGACCCTGTTCAAAATAAAAGGGAAAGAAAAACAAAGGGCTGGGGGTGTCGCTCAGTGATAGAGAGCTGCATAGCACGCATGGCTTTCTGGGTTCAATCTCTAGTTGTAGTTAGAAAAGAGAAGAATCAATGTGGGATTAATGACAAATGACAAGTTTGGAAGAAAGAACTCAATGACCAAAATTGTGAAGAAAAATTTTACAGAGATTCCAACTGAAAAAAGTGGGGGGGGGTAGGCAGGGGTGTGTGTGTGGGGGGACAGATCACCCTGTGTCATCTAGCTGTAGAGTTGGGTGAACACTAAGAAATTTATACTAAAGCAGCACACATTCATACTTTGACTGGTAACTGAGTTCTGTCAAAACAATATCACCTATCAACTAAATAAATAAAATTGTACAGGTGTGTATTTAATTAATAAATTGGGCATTTAATTTGTAAACAGGTTTAGGTTAATAATGCAGGTGAATGATATTTTTTCCATCAAAGGGAATTCATACATTACTCAAGACTGAGAAACTCTGAATCCACTGACCTCTTCAGACATGTGTATGGCTATACAAAGAAGAGCAGCTCCCTCTTTATCCTCCTATAGCTCCTGATACCAAATTCTTTGCCTCTGCCTCTCACATCAGTGTGATGCTTACTCCAGGACAGAAATAACTGTAAATGAGGGAGATCCTTCCACTACCAGTTTACCAGCAGCACAAACAGTTCTGTTTCTGCCTGTCATGGAGTCGTACACAAAATTAGGGGCCACTCCAGTTCTAGAACAAGAATGCAGTACATCTACGCAGCCTCGTCCACCTGGTTGGTACGTGGTCTCTACTTTTCTCAAGTCTGTCAATTTCTAGGGCAGAGATTCTCGTAATGTGCTCCCTACACTAGCATCTTCAACAGTACCTAGGAACCTGCAAATTCTCAGGTACCACCCCAGAAGCAGAAACTTTGCAAATGGGACCCAGGAATTTTTTTTTAACAAGCCTCCAGTGGGTTCTAATGAGCAATCAAATGTGGGATGTTGGACTGGCTGCTCCAGGAGGGAGACAGGGCTCCTGAGGGAGAGCACTCGCCTCTGTCCATGGTTATCTCACCCATACTGCATTTTATTCACATGTATCCCTAGGGTGCCCTTGCACATTGCCATCTCCTTCCTCATTCAGGGGCAGGTAGCCAGGAAATGAGGACGAGCCAGGACCGGAGCCTCCCAAACAGGGCCGTCCAGAGAGGCAGCTGCACCACTGAGGGCTGAGGAGCTGGCAGCTGAGTAACACTTGCTGACTTCTGCTTCTTCCTGTTACATTTTCTTTTTCTCCATAGTTTAGGATCTCCCCTTCCCAGCTTCTTTTCTTTAACTCCTTTTCTAGATACCTTCTATTTCTTTAAAAAAAAAAAAAGAGGCAGTGACACCTCTGTCACTCAAAAGATAGAAACATGAATATCAATCTACCATTTGAAAGATTTTACAGTAAAACTGCATATAGTGGGTGTCACTCTCTCGCCCTCTAAGCCCACCCCAAGTCCCAGACACATACGCCACCCCCCAAGCAGGGACCTTCAGCAGCAGGATACTCAAGGGTTACACAGCAAAGCATGAACTCTTCCACAAAAGGTAGCAACCGGCCAGCACAAGAATTACAACATGCTGACCTGGTGTAGGAGGACAAGATCTGGGTAAAAATTATTTCAAGATTTCATTTTTCTTCATTCCTTTATGATATTAACTTTTTATAAATTAAGTTTAGAAATGTCAACATTCATTAGAGGAACTAATGAAATGTCTCTCAGAGCGCCCTATTCTCCATGGGTTTAACCTCAGGGTAAGTCTCTGGTTTTCGAAATTCCTCAGCGAGGTGCTGCAGTACTATGGAACAATTCATACAATCCGTCCACACATGAATAGCGGCTATTCTCTCATATTTCAATAGCACTGTCATTAAGTTTTGAGGTCCTTGTAAATGGCATAAAGTATCAGTGGCTAACTTTCATAATACGTTTCATTAACCATCTGTACGAAAAAGAATCTTATAATTGTCCACACCATAGCTACCAATGCACACGACCTGAGGTATATGGTTTCTAAGCAGAATGCACAGGCAACACAGTGTCATGATAAAGTGCAGGATGGAGAGACTGGACTCATGAAGGCAGCCAATACGCTCTAAGCATGCACGAGGGGTGTGCGCCAGCAGGCCCCAGTCCCACAGCCAGGCATGCTTGAACATACAGAGCACAGGATGTAACGGGGCTCGTGTCCATTCACCAGCCACAAAAGAGCCAAAGCAAGGCTAAGGGAAGCCAGGATGACAGGTGCTGTTTGGAGAACTAAATTGGCCTACAGAGGGCAATGCTGAAGGGAGGCGAATATTGCTTTGGGTCAAGCAGCAGTTTGAGGCGACCAAAACAGACCTCTGACCCAGATTTCCTTTTTGCGGTATCGTCTATATTGAGGAGGTCCCCAAAGCGCTCATTAGTGATAAACTGATGGTGCGTCGGGATAACACCCGTGTGGCGTCGAGCTGCAATATCGGCCTCTTCTTGCTCACGCTTAAGTCGTCTCTGGTCCGCTAAAAGTTTCTGCCATGAGATTGCATAAAATGGGCAGTGAATCATTGGGGCTAGGGTGTTAGAAGACCGCCAACAAAAGTAATTAGGGAAGAAGGTGCTGGGTGAACAGGCAGGAGACTTTAAGAGTCAGATGTCAGAGTCTTATAACTACTGTGCTCCCATCATAACCCCCTCTGCATACTGTAGGAAGGAGACAGGACTGCCCAGGAGAAACCAGGGGAACCGTGGGGACAGGGAAACAAGGCCAGGTCACCCAGGAGCACAGCCAGCGCACTATGGCATGCTGGGCGGGTAGCAGGAGGCTATACCATCCCTCCCCACTCAGTGATATAGTCCCACAGTGCAGTCCAGGGTGGGAGCAGGGCTGACTGGTTCCTCCTGCCCACATCGCGCCTACGCAGTCTGCTATGGGAGTTCATTATCTAAAACCAGGTCATTTTTGTGCTTCCTCAGTCTGTTACTCTAACAGTTCTTCAGAGTGGAGCTGCTTTTTTAAGAGCTAAAGTACCTTTTCTCCAGCCAGAATTCTCCTTTTTAGGAGGCCTTAGGGAATGCACAAAAGGCTAGTACATGGCCTACAGGGAATCTTATTGTCTTAATGAACTATTCTTCATTAGGTGAAAAGAAGCTGCGTGTCAGGGAATGGTGTAGAATATATACTAAGAATAATGCTATTTGGAATGCATTAATAAAACAGCCATCTATTTCTATTTTTAAAGATCTTTTTTTTAAATTTTATTTTAATGGTACATTTTAGATGTACATAGTGATAACATTCATTATAGGGGATTTGTACCTGTTCATTACATATATTGTTGCTTCTTTTTTTCCCCATTCCCCTCCTCTCACCCCCTCCTCCCTCCCTATTTACAAAAGCTTTGTTTCCATTTTTTCCTTCCATTTCTTATTTCTCTTGTCCCTCTGTTCCTTTCCCCTTCCCTTGTTCCCTTTCCCATTTGGACATTTCCTTCCCTTCCCCAATATAATACATTTTAGTCTTTATTTGCACTTCCATTTCTCACACCAGAGAAACTATGTGGTATTTAAACATGTGTGTCCAATTTATTTCACTTAAGAGTATGGTCTCAAGATGCATCCATTTACCTAGGAATATCTCAAGCTTATCATTCTTTATGGCAGAGTAGTACTCCATTGTATAAAAAAAAAACCCAAAGATCTTTTGAAATAATCCAATAATGCTGCTTCTTACCAAATGCCCTAATGCCTACTGAAATGGCCCGATAGAATATTTTAATGTGTTTCCTTATACCATAGCAGATTTAAATTCTGAGACTGATGTTCCTTATAGAAAAGCATTAATTAAAATTTAAAATTCTTAGCATGCTCAATAAAACATTAGTCCTTTTCCAGCAGGCAATTAAATGCCTCATGTGACATCCAACCCCAAGGGCTGGTGGTCCCAATTTTTCTCCAGGGTCTACAAATAACTCAGCAGAGGCTGTGAGATTTCCAGGGCTCAGTAAATTGTAAAAATTAAATGAGAGCCTGGTGTGGTGGTGCACGCCTGTAATCCCAGCACTTGGGATGCTGGGGAAGGAGAATCGCCAAGAGTTCAAGGCCAGCCTGGACTACACAGTAAGACCCTGTCTCAAAAAACAAAAAACAACAACAACAAAAAAAGACAAAGATTAAACGAGAAAAGAAAAGAAGGTGCTTTGCAAAGAACAGTGCTATGGAAAGAACACTTGCCAGGAACTTGGAGCCTTGATTTCTAGTTCTGCCTCTGGTATAAGTTAACTTTCTAGGTAGCCCTGATCAAGATACTACCTTGCGGTAGTCCTTTCCTGGGTAAAACAAAGGAGTTGGCTAGATTACCACTAACGACCCTTTTGGGACTAATATGCTCTTATTTTCTGAAAAGCCATTATAATCAGTGTTAATAATAAGACATTTGCATAAAAAGTACAGACCAACATTCCTTGGCTGGGAAGTGTGTGTCTTTCCTGCAGCAGTGGGAATGGACTTGTGCTTAAGGCTGTCACATGTCCTTGCTCAACACCCTGGAGCTTTGGCCAAGGTTCAGCATCATCAGAGGAAGCCAACATCAGATGGAGAAAGTTCCCCACCCAGCGCTTAAATCTGACCTCATTAAATCCATCAGGCCTGTAGTTTAACCACATAAACCAAAAAAATTGGTAAAGACACAGACAATTTTAGGATCTATGATCTGGCATGGTTCAAGAGACAAGCTGATCATGTTCTCTGTGCAACTTCTCGTGTCATAAGTAAAATATTCCCCCTGTATAGATAAGAATTCTACCACAAAATCTTCTATGTGAGATACTAGGATTTTACTACCAAACCTGAATTTCATCTTTATCATGACAATTTAGGCCTACATACATGGGAATCTTGTATCTTGGTAATAAGAAATATTTACAAAACAGCTACAGAAATGAATCTGTTCTGTGGCCTGGTGAACACTCATTAGTGAGTTTTGGATTTCCTTATTTAAAAAACTCTGTATGTCAAATACTTCCTGTTGCTTCGTTCCACAAACAGGGGTAGTGTCTCACTGAGTACTGCTTGTGTTTGGCAATTGGGAGGTAAACTCGTTTCTTTTATTTTTGGGTTGGGGATTTAGCTCAGTGATAGAGCACTTGCCTTGTGAGCACAAGGCCCTGAGTTTGATCCTCAGTCCTGCCCCCTCCCCAAATCTCAACTCTCATTTCTTTTGTTTTTTGTCTCACTATCTGGCAGCAATGATTATAATCATATAATTTTCCTCAAAGTCAACCTTATCCTAAATCCTTAAGGAAACTCCACCTAAATCTGGAATATCTCAAAACAGAGCAACACAGAAAAAGGGGATGGGGCCAAGTTGTGAATATGATGAGCACCCTCTGCCACTGCCATCACTTCCAAACAATTCTTCCATCTTTTAACTCAATATAGTTTCTCATTATAGGAAAATAGGCACTGAGTTTGTTTAATGGACAGGATTCCTTTTCCTGGGAAAATGAAGCCCAGAAAATATGCTTCACAACGCTTTCCCATAGCAGAGGCTAGTGATCCTGCCTACTTACTGGCTGACGAATAGGACCTCTGGCCTACACCAGAGGTTCCCAGGGGAAAAGGCTCTTTTCTAGACCCTGTCACCCACTGTACAGACATTTCACTAGCTGCAAGTATACATCTGAAGTTTTTGGCTGGGGTTTACCAGAACTTATGGGGATTATCTCCCTTCCTAATTAAACGTAACAGAGTTATAGGCAATTTCCTCGAATTGTTTTATAAAATGTATCATGGTCATTATTATTTTTCCTACTGCACTCGTCCCAGTTGGAACTATGCTCTGTGTCAATAGGAAGGCGGATAGCAATGGAGAAATCTGTAGGTAGATTTCCTTACAGAACACTGGGGCAGGGGTTGAATGGATGAACTTTAGTCCTCAGTTTAGGAAGTGTTAAGTACAGTAGTGGACAACCTCTTTTCATATCTCCTATGCAGCAGGGTTGGCTGGGCATTTGTAACAGAACCTGCGAGGAAATCATCAGTGACCCCCCCTTTTTAAAAGTAAATTAAAGGAGAAATGATAGAGCCCATGTTCTATAAAAAGTTATCACAAAAACCCCAATCGTTGCTTCCAATCACTGGGCTTTGCTCCTTCTCTGATCAGTGTCTAGAATGTTTTCTTCCTTCATGCTCCTATTCTGCACACGAGCTAAGAGATTTTAACAATGACATTTACCTCTTTATCATCATGACGTCTTCGAATAAATTCTTCTGTGGACTCCAAGTAATCAGCTGGTATAAAATGTCTTGGTGATTCTGAATCTTCAAAACAACAGAGTTAAAACAGACAAGGGTTTAGTGGGAAGCCAGTTTAGGAAAAGATTTCACCTTTCTTCTTTTATAAATATCAAATATTTATAGTTGTTGTTGATCAATGATCAATAATCAAATTCTGAAGAAAACAATCCAATTCACCCTCCCCCTGAGTTTTGAATTTACTTGGAAACTAGTTAAACACAAAGAAAACTCATCAAAAGGCAAAAGGAAAGGACATTCTTTAAGTGTCCCTACAAAGAGGCGTGCAGGCTCGTAAAGGGACAAACTGTACACTCACACACACAGGGACACAGAGAGAGGCTGCCTCTCAAAAAACCACGGTGGGGGGTGGTCAGGGACTGGCACAAACAACAAGGGGTTTGGGAGTTAAACAAACACATTTCTCAGATGAGCTAAACGGCCAATTTTTCTTTCGAAACAGTTTGGTGGTTAGCTTAAATGACATGGGGCTTTGTTTTTAAAGACGTGCAGCCACTATGAGCCATGGTTAATTGCCAAGCAAAACAAACAGAAGCAAAGGACAGAGCAGAAAATGAGCACCAAAGGCACACAGGAAGAAGAGACAAAGCAAGCAAAGTAGAGACAGAGGAGGTGAGACTGGTCAAACACACAAAATGCCACCTCCGCGGGATGGTGCCAGTTCACTTTCAGGGTTGTTGTTCCTGTCCAGGCCGTGGTCTGAGTATGGCACAGAGTTCCCATTATTAATGGCCCTTGAGCAGTCCTCCAGGACCACAGGTCTCTCCGGAGGGGGTTCTGAGCTGCGGCTAAGCCTGGCCATGGTGTGTCGGGAAGACAGGCGGGTGGGAACCAAGGGCTTCCCCACAGCGGGGGCCTGGGCCTGAAGGGGCTGACTGGGGAGGTCTGGCTTCTGGCCCACCGGGAAGCCTGAGGAGTCAGCAGGGGAAGGCTGCCTGGGGTGGTGCTGGAGGGGCTTTTTCAACCGAAAAGGGAGGGGGCTCATCAGGTAGATGTTCCTTAGGAGGGCGCTCTTGTCCCCCCTGGACTCCAAGTGCCAGTCTGGCTGCCTAGAGGACTGCTGCTGCTCATGCTTCCGGATGGTGGTAAAGCGGGTATAAGAGGCAGGGCAGGTCCCCTTGCACTTGTTGAGGCGATGTTTGGGGAAGTCTCCATGAACACTGCTGCTGCTGCCCTCTCTGCTGTCACTGGAGACATGTGAACAGTGGTCCAGCTCATCCGAGCAGGTAGAGAGGGGCTCAGAAGGCACGAGGCCCCTGAAACCCAAGGTATGGTCCGCTATATTGCTACAAGTGGGGGCAGCATAGACCCCACTGGCATTCATCACATCCATCTCCCTGGGACGGAGCTTAGTTGACTCAAGGAGGGACTCGGCTGAGCGGGCTGAGGTCAGTCCACTCC
The DNA here is from genome assembly GCA_004026905.1 of Hystrix cristata. NCBI lineage: Eukaryota > Metazoa > Chordata > Mammalia > Rodentia > Hystricidae > Hystrix > Hystrix cristata. The sequence continues at coordinate 54,536 of PVJO010006833.1, forward strand.
TGGACAGCGCAGGTGTGGGGGACTTGCTCAGCCTGCCAGATAAGTCCAGGGACGGCATGGACCGGGACCGCTGAATGAGCTGCTCGAAGGCAGTGATGCGGGAAGAGACGGTATGCTTGGGGATGTGCTCCGAGCCCTCCTGGCTGGGCCCCAGCTCACCCCTGGCCAATGCCAGGCTGCTCCTTTCAAAGTGGGAGGCAAGATCCCGCACACTCGAGGAGGAGACGGATCCCAGGGAGAGGCCGGCTCTGTTGATCTGGTGCATGTCCCGGTAGAACATGGAAAAGTGCAGCCCGGCCTTCCTGGAGAGAGCGCAGGGCCTCCTGGCGCTGGTGCTGTACTCCTGCAGGCTCATGGTGCTGCCGGACTTGCTGTCGTAATCCCGCCGGGAGCGCATCAGCAGGTTCTCAATGCTCCCCCCGACACGGAGCGGGAGGCTTCTTTTGGAATCATTCAAAGAAACAGAAACACAAAGGTTCTCACAGCTCTGAGCCTTCTCTGAGGGCAACAGGACACTCTTCTGTTCCTGCAAAAGAGTGCTGGGAGCAGAGAGCCTGGGTTTGAATTTGGAAGGAAGGATCTCTGAAATGCAGGCTTTCGCGGCTGACAGGGGCTTCTTGTGCTTACACCCGGGGCCTAATGCATTGCTAGTGTGAAACGTTCGGCTATGAACTGAAGATGAAGAAATCGTGTGAGCATTCCCACCTTTACGATCCACTGGTAAGCATGCAGAATAAAATAAACAGACCCATTAGGTTAAAGCTGAAAGCTGCCGATAAATAAAATTAAGAAAAGGAGAGGTAACATGCTCATTTGTCATAAGGGCTTTTAAAAAATTTCCAGTCGATGTCCGGAAGCAAAATAATCTGTGCTGCAAAGCAGGTGCGAAGATGCAACGAAAGAAATGGCCACTCTGCCAGTTAGGAAAGACTGAAGCTCAGCTAATTTCTACAGAAGGGAATTAGAACAAAAAGGAGAGAGATGCTTCAAGGAGAGCAAGGTTGGGGTTCGGAGGATGGGAAACCATTAACACTAGAAAGAAAAATGGCCGGCGAGGAAATAGGGGAGGGGACACAAATGGGCTCCAAGGCCTGGATGTGGACGTGAACAAGGTGGAGCTTGTCCCAGGTGCTGGAGGCTCGCCCGCTGCTGATGCGGGTGTATGAGGGACACAGAGGCTCGCCAGGCTTTTCTCAGTTAATTACCTTTAGTGGAAGCTGAGCTGGAGGGTCGCTTGAGCCCACTCAGGCCCTGAAGAGGGATGTCGCCACCTTCCAAGACACTTTTATAAATCTGCCTCTCATTCTCCAAGCTAGTGAGATCCCCTGGTGCCCCATCTGATTCCCTCTTCACTGCATGGAAGCTGGAAGAATATATACTATGAACAAGGTAATTTTAAAAGAAAGAAAGGGGGGAAAAAGATAAGAACTGTAGTTAGCCTTTTTGAATCATGTTTCTACAAAGTACATCACCTGCTAAGGACAAGGAACACACTTCCTAATATCCTCATCAAACACTCTCCTTTCTAAAGTGTGTTCTGATTTCAGCATAGGTAACTACAAAGACAAGCCAATGGGGCCTTGACTGCTCAGGAATCCATCCAAACAGAAAATCACTATAGTTGAGATGAGTGAATTTGTGCTTTAAAAGGATAACTGCAAAACACTGTCTGTATGAGGTGGGCAGGGAAGTGGCTGGGAGGAGGGTAGAAGAAAGGTACGGGAGAGGCCTGGGCAGACAGTGTTGTACACAAAGTGGTAAAGGACATGGGTAGAGGGCACGAGGCTCCAACATATGGGTAGCCAGTGAGGGCAACTTGAAGTCCATTGCTTGGATTATTTTTCTAGAGTATTCTGCATGAGTGCTTTGGCAACAGAACATTAATATCAGCAGTGAAAACAGAGACCCAGCCATTTTGGATGACCAGAAAAATCAGCAACCAAGTAAAATTGAAACCTGGGATTCTACGTCCTTTTATTTGCTCTTATTATCACAACCAACACCCCCCCACACCACCACCACCAAGGGACAGGGTCTCACTACATTGCCCAGCTTGGCCTCAAACTCCTGCATTCAGCTTCCTGAGTAGACAGGACCACAGGTACATGCCACTATCCCTGGCATCACAGGCAAATTTTGCACTTGTTTTTGTTTAGAACCTTATGGCATGTATTATGTACATAAACTATTGCCCACTTATGTCCTGCATTTATTTTTATCTTGTTATAATCAAGGCATTTTTCAAGTTACCACAGGTTCTTTTTGGAATGAACTGGAGCACAGAAAAAGAAATCCCACCTTTCTACATCTTGACCTGCTGAAACACTAACACTGACATAGGTACATGCACTCTTCCCAGCTAAGCAAATAACCTCTTTCTCACAAAGTACTCAGGCTTCTTCTAGGTTGTTTTTAATCCTATTGAATTCCATTGACTGGTATTATTATGGATTTGTCAGCTCTGAACATCTTTAGGGTGATGGAATTCCTTCATCCCAATATTTTTACTATGACTATGTCAAACACATAAAAAAGCTTAAGGAATAATAAAAGTGGACACCCACATTCCCCTTACCTAGATTCTTCAGGGAATACTGAGCTGCATTTGTTGTTCAAACATCTATACATGTGTCTTTCCCTCTACTCTCCATCAGTGATGGAGTTTTTTACATTTCGCAAAGCGAGCCCTTCCTTCTATGCATAACCCCAGCCTCTGAATCCCCAGTCACAGATGATGATGGCAATAAATCTCTGTGCCACCTGCCAGACGTCCTACGTGGCAGGCGCCATGATAACTAAGTGCTTGAGGGTGATTCTCACACAGTCCTACTCCTACCACTTCTCACATGAGAAAAGGAAGCACCAAGAGACCGGGTAAGCCTGAAAAGAAGGTCAGGTCAGCAAGACAAAAGAGCTGGAGCCCGAACCATGCCATCAGACACCACATGGGTCATATTTTTAGCAGTTGTTTTCTATTTTTTCAAGATACAAAAGGTCCATAAAGTTCATTTGATTTTTGCATTTTTCCTTAATTTTTATTTTTTATTCGTAAATGTTTACAGCTCACAATGATTACATCCCTCATGGAGAGTTGGCATATGTACATAACACATCTTAATTCCATTTTTACCCACTTTCTCCCTCTTCCCCCTCCAGCCATCTCTAGGTCCCTTCCCATTTGAGAAAGCTCTAACTCCCTATTTCCTCTCATCTGTCTTTTATCTTGCTCTTCCTTTATGTTTTGGGTTTTAGCAGCTGCTTTAGATCGAAGGTCAATGACATAAGTGGAGCAGGAGCGTCCTGGAACTCCCTCTGGCTCCTGAGGTGTGTGAGCTGCTACTTCCTCGGTGCTACAGAAACCTACAGAGCTCCACTGACGTCACTGACACAGACATGACATAGTCAGAGAACATCACAGGGACGGGGGACAGGAAGTGTCCTGGGCCCTTACCTGCTACTCATTAAAAGCATGATTTACATTTTCTCCTAGAACAGTCAGGGACTTCAAAGCCATATTTGCTAAAAGCCACAACTCTTCACTTGGGCCTACAGATGCCCAATAGGTAACTAAAAACAGGCCAAAGCTTGACCTTCATTTTGTATCCTTTGCTACTGTGAATCTTTGGGTCAAATCTCTTCTCAGTCCTGCTAATGGGTATGCTCATCATTTAGGGAATGTCTAAAAGTTCACAAAACAAGGTTGATTAGTCCTGCCTTTACATGATATCACCCACCTCAAGACTGAGGACACCAAACTAAGACATTTAGGAGACATCCAACCACACCCAAACATCTATTGTGATCACCTGGATTCCAGGAAAAGCAGAGTTGCACATGACTGAAACCAACAGGGACATTTCATGGGAACAGAACTGCATTTCGTGCCACAAGGACTCCAGAGCCAGGAAAGCAGGACTGAGATAATGACCAACTAGACCCCAGCCCACCAGCTAATCCTTAAAAACTGGCCTCCTTTTGGGAATGGGCCAGTCTGGACCCCTTCACCCGAATCTGCCTCTTCCATCTCTTCAAACTGCAATCATTTCCTATCTTTCTTCCTCTTCTTTATTAAGGGCTGACCTGGTCTTTGTCAGCTCCTCAAGCTAAAGTCCCTTACCATCTCCCCTGACTTTGTAATTAAAGCTTCTTTCCTGTAAATTTGTGCTTTTATTTCCATTATTACTAAAAGCAAGGACCCATGCTAGCTGACAACAGATTTTGGCACCTAACACAGGCCTATTTCAGCCCGCTACAGGATTTGCTCAGACCCCAAAGCTGACTGAGCACTCACAATATCGGACACCGTGCACAGACAATGTTTCCAGAGGTAAAACTGGCCCTTTGGTTGGTCTTCCAATCCTTTTTTTCCCTTTCCCTGACCCCACCTTGTTAAATTCCCTTGGGACATTGGGGACTCGGTTGGTACTTTTATTAATTGAGAATTGCAGGGCCCATATGCAAGGACCCACACCAGGCAGCAAACAGCAAGGGTCACCAATCAGGGAATACACCCCAGGGACAAGCAGCACCAAAACCCAGAAGTCCAAAAGTAAAGTGAGACAGGAGAGTAGGTCGTGGTTAAAGCTGGCTGGGAAAGTAGCAAGACCTGCTAATTACAAGATCCCAAACAGATGCAACTTCTCGCGAGAATGGCCTAGACCTGACATCAGTTTGAGGCACGAAATCTCAGCACCACCTGTCAGGAGCCGAATGCAGAAATTCTCAGAGGTTTCCTTGAGATTTAGACAGTATAAAATAAAGGAAGCCATGAGGAGCCTGTGCTATCATATCTTCACGATAGCCCTTACCACATCTCTCAGACAAGGTACGTATTTTTATTTTCTTTTTTTCCTTTTTCTTTGTCTGGCCCAAACTTGCTCCGCAGAGCTAGTTCCTCTCCCAATCTCTATTTTGCATTGTAAATAAATTTTATCACTGCTTTTGGCTCGTTTCATTCAATTCTTTGTCCCAGGTGAGAAGAACCTAAAATCTAACTCCAGAGGGAAAGGCGACCAATCCAGAACCTGGTAACGTTTATTTGGAATAGTTACTCAGTAACAAAAGGAGGCAGAGACTCTGCTGGAACATGGTGATGTCTCCACCTTAGAACGGCCGAGCACCCCGTAGCTGCCACCAATCGGTCCTTACCTTGTGCCCTCTACTGGCCAAGGGCTTTACACACCTGATTTCAGAGGGCTGCCCACAGGGCCAGGGCTCCCCCGGTCCCTCTTTTTCTCTCTGGCCTAGGTAAACGGATGAAATAACTCCCTCGCTTTGTCAGACAACAAAAGAACATTACTGGAATCCAAGAGAAAAGAAAACAACTCTCAAAAGTTGAAAACAAAAAAGCATGCAAATGAAATGAGTCCTCAGAGCAGCCTCTGAGGTTCACCTCTCACAGGGTGAGTCCTCAGGCGGGGCCAGGAGGGGACCAGTCTCTTTCCCCAGGCTGCACCCTAATTCACAGGAGCCTACTGCAATACACAGCTCAAGAACACCCTCAATACATACTTGTTGAATGAGTAAAGGATCATTTTCTGAAAGTAAAACTGACGTACATGATCTGATTATGGGTATGTCTTGATATGTGAAATTATGAGTTTATAAATTCTTCAAGTATACAACTTACTTACAGACCCCAGGTCCTGACATCGGTAACCGGAATCATCGCCGTGGTGGAAAGAGCTGGACTGCAGGCAATCAGGATAATCCAGGCTTAGACTAGCTGTCCCCTCTGGGCGCCTTGCCCCTACTTGAGGGCAAGACTCTACCTCTAGAGACAAAGACTGGTTTTCCCAGGCCTAAGGGCATGAGCTGCCACCCACGCAGATTTGAGCTGCCAGTTTTTGCCTGTAGTGGACACTCGCAGATCATCCCAGTGTTCCTACTGAAAAGAGTGAGAGCACAGGACCCTGATGGTGGCTTTAAAAAAATGCAAGCTCATCTAAACTCCTTTAATTTTGAGTTTCCTAGATAAAAATAACCTGCCCTTTTTCTAAATTTCCCATTCCCTGTCCATCACCTCCTTCCCTTTGGTATAACACCAAATTTCCTCTCTTTTGTACAATCCCTTTAGCTCTGAGAGAGACCTAGCAGCAGCTTCCATCCTGCTGCCCCTGCTAGCCTGTGAATTGTCTCAGCCTTGCTCAGAGCTTCCTACCTACCCTCCCGAGTTCATCTTCATCCTCTCGTGACTCTCCGCCATAACTGGCCAATTGTCCTCACACCTCCCTCCACCTAACAGCTGTCAGGACTCACCACTGAGCCAGCCCACTGCCTGGCTGTATTCCACTTAGTATCATTGTTTTTTCCTGCTTCCCACAGAAAGACAAACCAGCACTCAGGAAATCTCTCAGAATGGAGTTGCTATAGCCAATTGTTTGCTTTCTGATACCAAGGCAGACAAAACAATGCTTTTTCCAGATGTGTAACATTTTAAAACAATATATAAGAGCTCTGGAACAACATTTTCAAATGCATCTTCTTATGTTTCTTAATGTTGGAGAAATAGATTTTGCTTGCTCCAATGTTCAAAGGGGATAACCAAGGAGCAGGGAAGTTATCTGCCTAAGATCCTTGCTGTGTCCAAGCACATCAGAGAGGAGAAGATACAGCCTTGGCCCTCCACTGATTGAGAGAGGCACAGTGAGGGTCATCAGCTACTGCTAGCTTAACAAAACAAGCCAAACTCAGAAGCCCAGCTCACAGCAGCCTTGGCTGAGCCAGATTTGGGTTCACACAGAGCAAGCCAGGAGGAGACAACACAGAGAATTCAGCCTCTAGGCAGAACTGCCTGCTGAGTTTCAAGAGAATTCAACAAAAATATGCTCCTGGGAAGAATAAAGTGAGAAAACAGAGCCATCATTCTAAAGCCAACCGCTTCCAGTTGTGCCAAAAGGTGGGCTCTGGAGACAGTGAACAGTGTCCAGGAATACCGGATTCCAGCCGGACTCCAACAGGATGTGGATCATCTGAGGAAAGTTTTTATCATTTAAAAACTTGCAAAAAAAAAAAAACTTGCAAACAGGCTGTTTCTCTCAGCCTCAGTTTCTTTCATCTGCAGAACTAACAGGCATAATAAGAGTGTCCAAGAAATCCACCTGCAAATCTGTTGTCTATACAGACATCTCTTTTGGGCTCCAAACACGTATGTTCACTTGCCTTCTACATATCTCCACCTGGATTTTCCTCTGGCATCTTAATTCCAACGCATCCCAAAGCAAACCCAGATATGAGCAGCCACTTTGAATCAGTCCCCTTCTCCCACTCTTACTCCTCAAATCTAATCAGACACCAGGTCCTGCTTCCTGTCTACCCTTGACACAGCCTGCATCAGTCCTCGTGTTCTCTCTCCCTCCCTGGTTATTGCCTCACCTGCAACTCTGCAACAAGCACACCGTCACTCCTGCAGTCCAGCCCTGACTCCGTCCAATCATCTCTACAAATCACTGCTGGTAACATTCCTGGAAAAGATCTCATTCTGTAATCCACTACTCAACAAGTCCTTACTGAGCATCTACATGTCAATCACTCCAGGTAAAGAGAGGTTCGGCTGGTAACAAAACAGACAAGAACATTCCACCCTCATGGAGCTTGTATTTACTGCTCGAATGTCTTTGGTGGTTTCAGGGAGGAAAAAGTAAAAAATAATTGTTAATTGTGGCTTTGGGGAGCAAGTCTAGACAATCCTCTAGACATTTCATCTTATAACCTTTCATACTGCAAGAAAATTTTATTTTTTATATTTATAGTCTGTCATTGCTATTCAGATTTTATTTGCTGCTATATAAAGCCTACCTTTCCTTCTCCACAAAATAAGAGGTACTCACTTCCTTTTGGGTTCCCTCATTACATTTACCACACTAAATGTTGGTGGTTATTCACAAATCTTTTTTGCAGGTTACATCTGAACACTTTGTATACAGACAGTTTATTAATCTTCATGTGTCTGGTACCTAGCATGGTTATTCAACAAATATTGGTGGAATCAATTATTCTAAAACTAAATCCATGTATATTTATGATATATTTTGCCCAGGGGAAATTTGAATGTTTCACATAATTTTTCAAGTTATGATTTGTGTTTTGTTCTTAAATCAGGTCATGAGGAGGAAGCGCTCCGGTATACCATCTAGAAAAGAGCGGCTTGTCTTACAATGCCACCTGCTGGTCAAACAGAGTAAAAGCTCTTTTGGTGAGGCAAAGAAGATGCCCCAGGGCTGATCAATGCTGAAATGTTCAGCAACGACAAAAATAATCAGTAGCTCTCACTAGTAATTTATATATCTAATAATGCTAGGTAGCTAACATACAGAATTGGACATACACAGCAACTATGCAAATACATTTTTGAAGCAATGATGGGTCATTGTATTAGAATATTGGAACTACAGGTGAATTTCTTCCTCTCTGTTCCTAACGTTCTTTTAACATTGCAATAGGTAATCTGCAATCTGTCCAAGGCATGAAAGTGGGTTTAAAACAATATCACTTCTCCAGTTGCTGTGAAGTTGTGCACCTGGGCCGCCTGTGCTCTTTCTTCTCTCCTGGTCTCCTGGTCTCCTCTTTCCTTCTCTCCTGTTGGCTGGTCAGTCCAGCCAACATTTCCTTCAGTATGTCAGCCCCACCCATCAGTGAAAGGTCCCAGATTCAGTGTGCAAGGTGCCTTCCTCAGTGCTAAGCAAGCTGGATTCCAGCTAATTAAGATTTATAGATCTTTTCATTTGTCCAGCAAACATTGTTAATTGTGGCTTTGGGGGAGCAAGTCTAGACAATCCTCTAGACAATTCATCTTATAACCTTTCATACTGCAAGAAAAAACTTCCCTTTGGGTCAGGCCCCTACTTGCTTACCAATCCCAAATATGGCGAAATCTTACGTATTTGAACAAAATGGGAGAACACCAAGTCTATTACTGAAAAATCTCCAAAGCGAAGAAGAGCACAAGGAAAAGACTCATCATTTCCTGCTAAACATTTCTGAAGAGCAGGCTAAGACTGAAAAACAGAAGTCTTTAGAGATCTATTTCAATGAGACATATAAGAGTGGCTGGTAAATTAACATATCAAATAGCTTTACGGACAATCAGAGAGTCTGAAAACACTTTGCTCTTCTAAGTGCTCTACACCAGTCCCCTTCAATCCTACTAACCCAGTACTACAAATAGTCACTTACACTGTTTTATAAATAGCTCAAAACTGGAGAACCTAATTATGTCTTCTGCTAGTTATCAAATTAAAATCTGAGGACTTCATCTACCAGCTGTAGAACAGTACGAATCACACTGTTTCAATGTGCCCATCTCTTCACCTTTACAATGGAGATTGAAAGTAACGCCCAATGATGTAACATAGATAAAATGTTAAGCATAGGGCCTAGTACATAGTAAATGCTCAATAAACTATTGCAATTATTTTATCTGAGACTTGTGCTCCTAACACTGACAGAGCACGGTAGCTTTTTCTCTTCCACTTTTTTTTTGGAATGATACTATGGATTGAACCTCCAGGGCTTTACACATGCTAGGCAAGTGGTCTACCCTGACCTATACTCCCAACCTGTCTTCTAAACACTTTTAGTGCTTACAGTCTACTTCATTTATTTACTACTTTGTCCTTTCATTTATACTCATTTTGTGTGTGTGTGTGTGTGTGTGTGTGTGTTGTCCCCAAAACTAGTAAGGGATTACCTACATCCCTATTACAATAACTAGCATAGTGTCTTAGCTCAGTAGAGCTAAGGAATTCACTCAGCTGGCTGGCCACAGAGCCTGGAAGCAGTCTTCCATGTCTTGTGCATTCTAGGGAGGTGACGAAGATTAGCGCTATGCAAACCTGAAACAGCAAGGGAAAGACGTGACCTGGTTCAAAAGTCCAATCGGGCACTGTGCAGTCAGGACCGCCAAAGGGATGAGCTTAGATAGAAACAGGCAGCCGTGGAGACCAGGAGAATTGCTGGGAGCTGGAGGAAGCCCTTTATCTGCAGGTAAACCAAGGTCACCTGGCTGACTCCATCTCTAGGACCTAGAAGACCTGTGACTTGTCGTCAACCTCAGAGCTGAAGGCACAACTGCACTGGAAACTCTTCAACAGAGCAGCCTTGGAGCCGCATGGAGGGAGAAAGTGTACGTGTGCGTGGGGTGGGGGGTTCTGATGCTACCTTTCACCCCTGACTGCTGTGTCATATTGGTGACACGGTCACCACCCCTGCAGTAGGTGCAAGAGAAGCTATCTCCTGCTTCTTCAAGGTAGGAACTATCTTTGAAGGCAGGTAGCTTTTCCCTTTAGTTGCTATCTTAATATAGTTCTTTCAATTTCTTCTTAAGCTATTGGGTACATCAATCACGAAGCACACATATTTTAGAAGAAAAATTAACATAACGGATCTAGCTAGAGCTTTTGAGCACTACCCTAAAAGGATTAAAGCTTTTCTATTTTTCCATGGAAATACCCAAATCCTAGCTGACTGACTTTCAAATGAAAGCCCTCCTTCAAAGTACTTGCTCCGGCGAGCAAGGTAGAGTAGGACATGTCCAAATGACCACACTACTTGTCCAAAAAAAAAAAAAAATCCCTGAACTCAGTGATTTTTCTGTGTGCTCTTACTAACCCAACTGGAACAGGAACCACTGTGCTGTTCCTCGTTCTCAGTTCAAAGAATGGCCTGCAGATATGGCGGTAAAAAGATATGGAGTTACTCCCGCCAAAGCCAGCTCCTTTCCCAAACTTACCAGTGTGCCAGGTACCGGGTAGATGAAAGGCCTTGCTCTCAAGGAGTTTATAAATTATTAACAATTAGAATAACAGAGGAGTGTAATAACATGAGATGTGACTTAAGGTGGTGCAGTTAGGACCTATAGGACAAAGGTTGCACTGGACAGTTTCACCTGAGATAATAGTTCCATGGCAGAGTACTGAGAAAGGCAATCTGGTGGAGGATTCAGAGTGGGAAGGGGACAGGAAGCTGGTGGCCACCTCATGAAGCGGGTGGAGACAGCATGCCTTATGCTGCCAGAGCCCTAACAACACAGGGAAACAAGCCACATCTGTGTGAGAATCAAGAGAGTTGGTCCCTTCTTGACCCCACTGTCCCATGGGCAGTGGCCCGGGGACTCAGCCCCACTATCTGTCCCTCCACACCGACACCAAGTTCAGCCCGTCCCGGTTACACTCTCCCTCCCCCAAAACACCACAAAAAAGAACTTTGATTCTGGACATAGACAAAGCACCTGACATTCTAAAGATAAGGATAGGGAAGAGCTTATCAAAAGTAGTAGGAATCATCACAAAAATCAATTTGGAAGAGGAGAGAACAAAAGAAAAATAATTTGAACACTATTACACTGCTTCTTATCACCAAACTAAAATTATTGGAAGCCTCTCAACAGATACAAATGAAACATTTTGGCTCCAAAACACATGTTGCTCTCATCCTATTTCTGACATTTAATACATTAAGTCATGTAAACAAAGTGAAGTGACTTACTATCCAGGAGGCTCTGAAGCAATGTCTGGAGTGGGGCTGACTGCTGAGCTCTGTAAATCAAAAAAGAAGAAAAAAAGTAGATGATTTATTTTTACTTAGAGGTCTCAAGCCAAGAGAAAGAGCAATAAGCCACTCTCCTCTCCTCATTTAGATAAGGTCCCTGGGTGACAAGGGGCCTGGATGGAAGGCTTCCAGGGCTGGTAGAAGGTGGTGCTCTTTTGGGAGGAGAGGATTTCAAGGCAATGGGCTTTCTCGCGCTGGTCTTCGCCATCCAGCAAATGCAGCCACGTTTTTCTGAGGGGCTCAGCAGGTGGCCTCCCGATTCATACTCAGCTTCAGCTGCAGGCTCCCTGGGTGACGGCTCGCCAGTGGGCCGAGGTGCAGCAGCCACAGGGACAGCACATTCTCCCCAGCATTTCTCCAGCCCACAGACCCCCATGCTGGGCCCGCCGCAGAACCTTCCATGCGCCCCAAGTGCCACATCCAGGGTTACACAACAATTTAGATAAAAAATGCACAAAAGTGCATTGTCAAAGTCCATACTGCACTTAATTTGTTTAACTTGTACCTGCAGTTTAAGAAGTATGGAAATGGGGAGAGATGCAATTTCACAAATCCTACTAATGACGATTTCAGTAAGAATGAGGAAATGCTTTACGAAACTATAGGCCATAACACAAAAGGAAAAAAAACACCAAGAGCTACATGCGGAGAAAAAGCAACATAATTATGTAGTTTACAGTTTCTTTTGTTGTCTTGGAGAGGAAAATGTAAAAGTTGATATATTTTTGATGAATAAATCAATGTAAAAATTAACGTTAAAGATACCCCTAATAATGACTCTATTTCTAATAATGACTATTTAAAGGAAAACAAGCTATCTGGAGAAGAAGTATTTAGGGAAAGGAGGGAAAGAGAAAGAAAAGGAAGAGATTATGAAAGAGGGAGGGGGAGATGGAAGGGAAGAGAAAGCTCACCCACACCTTCAACTTGTGGGTTTGGGTGTTTTCACCTTTGAGAGCATCTCTGTCCCCAGATGATGACTCTACCTCACCCGGTGTCACTACATCTCAGAGTGAGAGAGGGCACCTGCTCTTATCTCGAAATTCACCCTCCAGCCCTTCCAGCTGCACTGGTCTTGCCAGCCCATCCTCTCTCCTCGAGTCTCTGACCTCTTAGCACTTGTCCCATTCTGGTCTTCCATCTTTGAAGACCTTACCTTGGTCTCCACCATGGAAAAACTTTTGCATGACCCTGTGAAGCCCTCTAGGAATGTCTTCTCCCTCTTTTCCTCCCTTTCACGATCATATCTTTTCAATCAGTGCTGTATTCCTACAAGATTCCCTGATTCTTTGCCATATGCTCTAGCTTCCATCAACTACTAACCCTGAAACCTCCAAAGTTTTTGAAAACTTCTTAGTAATCAAATTTATAAACACTTCTTTTTTGGACCTTTCTAGAGCATTTGAGTAGTTCTCATACTTTTTTCTCTTGCTCTATTACTCATTTCCCCCTACTTCTCTGAACCATCCTTTCTGTGTCTCTCCTCTTCTCCTGTTCTATGTCACCCAACATCCCAATGGGTAGCTGATCAAATCCCCTCCTTTTTCTTAATATGATTCCTTTTCTTATCCAAGCTTTCAACTACTCCTAGGTTGAGTGGCTTCACCTACTCCCAGCGCTTCAACTGTTACCTCTTTTCAGGTGACTCCATTGGCTTAAGTCCTTGCCTTTTTTATTAGACCTAGTCTTATAGCTCCAAATATCTTCTGGATATTCCCTACACGATACCCAATCAACACCTCATAAGTCAAATACCTGAAACCAACTCTCACTTAACACTGCATAGATTTCCTTCTTGGCTTTACATAACATACTGATGTCCTCGCTATTTTAGCTGTCTGGCCTAAATCCTACAGTCGTCTGTGTAATCCCTTCTTCCAAATCTGTGTTCACATCAATTAGTTAAAATGTCTTACTGCAATTTCCTTGGTGATCTCTCTTACATCTTCGCTTCCCTTCCTGCAGTTGGTGCCATAGTAGGGCTTTGCCACGTGTCTGGACTGTTGTTGTAGCCTTCTTGCCCTCTGAGACTCAAATTTTCATCTCCCTTCATTTCAAACTCTCCATAGCAATGATACTATTCTCCCTAAAACATTTCCTGAATTACATCACTGGTCTGACAGCAAAACCCATCATCTCCTTAGCCATATTTTCTGAACCTCTACAATCCAGGATCAACTCCCTTTCCCAAACCTACCTCCCACTATTCCCACTCGAAATGTCTTATTCCAGCAGAATTCATCTTATCCCTTAAACATGTGTTCTTCTGTGTTCTTTCTAATACTTTCACAGTGCCTCAAATGAATACTCCACACTCTGGCCACATACCTAAGTTCCACGTACCTTTTAAGATCTTGACTAACTCCTTGATTTCTCACAAGATTTCTTGCTTTTCTGGCTCCTAGAACCCAGACCATACACTTAGCTCTTAGTACACACTGTTGTGTCCACTGTTGGAGACCTTTTACTTAGGAGTGTGACAGAACTGTCACATTCCTGGAGGTAAAGTCTCTTTCTCTGTGCTGGTTGGTGTAGGGCTCAGCCAGCCCTTCTCACACACATTCAGGACTAGTAGGCACCAGTCAACCAATGTGACGATGACTCACGGATGCATCCAATTCTTTCCTGTGCCCACTGTGCCCTGAGCAGGGCTCTGGGTCCCCAAGCAGGCTCTGACCGCAGGAGGTAGCAGTTAATTCAGTAGCTGTCTCCCATCTGAGTTATAAATCCTCTCTTATCATTTTGAGCTACTTTGAAAAGCAGCTCCTGATTCATTTTGCCAACCTACCATAGCTCCCCCCTCCACATCCTAGACTACTTAGGACTTACCTGAAGCCACAGTTCTTACTCCAGAACAAGCTGTGACCATTTCTCACCAAAGACCTTGAATCTGACAGTGGCTATACTAGGTTCCAGGCGCCACCCTGGTTGGAAATTCAGCTCCCCCTTATTGGCCTTCCCCCAACCCTCAGTCACTTGTCTGCCTCAACTGCATACATGGTGACTCACCTTTTGTGCCTCCTTCAAGTTCTAAGCAAGGGCCCAGGGTCTGACCACTGCCCCTTCTTGGTGCTCATCCTCTGGGGACTTGCTGGATCTCTGACTTCTAAGTGCCCTGACTGGCCTGCAGCTCACAGTCTTCTCTCTCATCACAGCTGTACTTGGCTGATAGCACATTAACATGGTTTTTCCATCCTTTCCCTGGTTTAAGTCTCTCGCACTCATATAACTCTCTGTACCCCACTTACTCATGCTGTGGTGGTCTGACTAACCCTTTGTCTTAGTTCTGCTTATGTGTAACAGAGATCCATTAACAATTCCCACCTTACCCGCCACAGTTTGTGGACCTTCTTGAGCAGCATCCACATTCCCTTTTTTTTCCCTCTCTCTCTGTAAAAATATTCTTTCCTCACAAGAGTCTCTTTGATTTTGTAAGAAGCCCAGGGTACAGTTCTGCAAATATTTGCTTTTCCCTTGGAAACTCATTTACCTTGGACTGACTTTTAATAAACTGGATTTTTACCTAACTCCCTTTAACAATATCAATGCAAGTTCAGTCTCAAACATTTGCTTGTGTCCAGGCTGACCTCTGGAATGCATTTTTTTCATAATTTTCCAGACTTTAAAATTACAAATACAGTGGTGCCTCGGTTCACAAACTTAATTCTTTCCACAATTCTGGTTGTAACCAAATTGCAAGAGAATCATGGAATGAATTCTGTGATCAGAATTGTGGAAAGAATTAAGTTTGTGAACCAAGGCACCGCTGTACTACTGTTCTGACAGCACCTTGCACAGAAAAGGCACCCAAATCACTACTACTGTGGGTACTTTTTTCTTTTTTGTCAGTACTGAGAATTCAACCTATGGTCTCATACATGTTAGGCAAGTGCTCTACCACTGAACTACGTCACCAGTTCTTTTGTACTTTGAGATAGGGTCTCACTAAGTTGCCCAGACTTTTCTAGAACTTGTGATCCTCTGCTTCAGCCTCCCAAGTCACTGGGGTTACAGATGTGCACTAATGTGTCTGATTTACTGCTGTGTTTTTGAAAATGACTCTTGAGGTTGGTATCTCCCAGGGATACCAAAAAAGACAAGGAAATGGCAAAAAAAAAAAAAAAAGCTTCCTCAAAATTAAGAAGAGGTAAAAAGAGGTGAAGGAAAGGAACTTAAAAGGGTCACCCACTGAAAGCAGAGGAAGGGCGGGGAAGCCCATGGTATGGAGGGGGGTGGTTTAAATGACAAGCCACTCTGCCTGTATTTGAAATATCCTCTTTAAGGAAGATGTCAAGGTCAAAAAGGATCCAAGCAAAAATCAACTAGGGGTGGAGATGAGAATGGGGTTAGGAAGTGGGTGGGCTCTAAAACAGAAGTCCAAAAAGCCATGCAGCTTGAAATACCAGCGTTACCGTCTGTCACTTCAATTCTACCAGAAACCATTGAACAGAGAAGAAAACAAAGCAGAGCATGAAAAGAAACCAACAGCATGAGAAAAACTGGGAAATACCTGTGGCGAGTTTGAACTGGGTGCTTTATTAATCGTCTCCATTTTTTCTAAATCTGCCTCTAACTCTGTTTGGCAGAGGTTGAGATCTTTTTCTAGATTAGGCTGGTTCAAGAAAGAAAAGATGAGAGAGAATGTTTTAGTTTAGAGGAAAGGGAGAAAGAATGGAAGGTTAAGTTCGAAAACGAGGATTTTTGTTTAAGTGTTATACTTTAGTAAGGCCAAGATTGCATGACTTAATCACAAGAGCTCACTAGAAATTAGTTAAGACGTGAAAACAGAGAATACAACATTAGGCAGGTACAATAGAAATCCTGAAGGATCAGAGCTTCAAAAATCTACTTGATAATCTACAAATACCACAAAAACCTACCTTTATGGAAAGCCTACTTTCCTCCTTTTCAGAGTGTGGTGACTGTGACTAATACAGTATGTCAGAAGAATAAGTAACTATTTTAAAAACCTTTAAACATTAGTGTATGTCTTAGAGACTTTGTTAGTCATCAAGCCAAAAACAAAAGTTACCAAGTTTAAAAAAAATTACTTAAGAGAAAAAGAAAGAAAACAAACACACTCACACTAACCAAGCTAAAGAGCACACACACGGTCCACAGAGGCGGCACAGCGGAATTACCTTTCTATCCTCTCTAGGAAGGATAGAGCAGTCTCCTGGAGTATAATCCCATATCTTTTTGGGAGGCTGACGGGAAGCAGAGGAGGAAATGAAGAAATGAGCATAAAGACATAAAGACAAACACGGAGGCTGGCTCAAACAAAGAGGGGCACACTGGGAGAACCGTACCAACACAGAGAGGCAAACTCAAAGCGAAGGGCTGGGGACTCTGTCTGAGGACACAAGACTGCCTGTCCCGGGGCATCTGGAACCACTAGCTCGGAAATGTGTCTCTATGTCTACGTCTAAAGAGCAAATCATTGTTGGAGTCCAAATACTGAAAATGTATTTTTAAAAGGGGAAGGTCATTAACATGATTTTGAACGAAACTAGAAACTTTCAAATTTTTCATGGTTCTTTTTAAACTCAGATTGACACTGGAAAGTCTACATTTTTCAGTCTTCCCTGCTATAAAAAAAAAATCACTGTATGTTAATAAACATGCAAATCACAGGTTTGGCCAATGGAGGGTAAATGGAACTAAATGTGTTTTCTGTGGATTGTAGCAAGAAAATCCATGCACAAAAGGGGCATTAATGAATTAGACAATTATTTCATAGTTTTTACCTCTCCCTTTACAGTTTAACTAGTTTTTTTTGTTGTTGTTGTTCTTATTTTCGGTGCCAGGGATGAACTCAGGACCTTGAGCTTGCTGGGCAAGCACTGCAACCACTGAGCTAAATCCCAAGCCTCCTTAATTACATTTTAACAATACTACTAGTGGTAGAGATGCACCTTCCATCTTCCTTAGAGAAGAGTTTAAACTTGGAATTTAAACAGCAGACTATGAGGTTGTTTTTCTAACCTTTCATGTTAGAATCAGGGCTACACTTTTAAGATGGAAACCTGCCATGACACTGTTGTAGGTTCACCAAGGGAGAGGTACGGTACACAAGACATTCAAAGTTACAAGACACTTCTAACCCTGGAGCTTTTCTCCCACTGAGTGGACTCTTTTTGTTCTGTAGAAATTTCTTATACAATGACCTCCAGGAAGATAAGAAATAGGAGATCATTAAAAGCTCCTGAGATTCTAAGCAAATTTCTTTACAACTGTCTCTACGGCAGCATTCAAATTGGTTTATACTGAGAAATTTTGCCATTAGTGTATATGAAAATTCTGTCAATTTCTGTAGAGAACTGAGTAAAAAAGAGAAGAAAAAGCCGATGCTCAGGTTCCCTGCACTGAATCTGTGAAAGAAAGGTAATCTGATTCCAAAGTGTGTTCACCACTGAGAGCAGCAGGTCAGTACTGTCATCTCCATAGATGTATATTCTGTACTTTGTAAAGTAAGTGACATTAACAATTATCATTCATCTCTAGCACTTAATCTGGGAAGCAGACTTTTTAAAGTCACACATACAACCATATTCATTTCTTTATTGCAAAACTAAAACAAAATAAAATAAAACAGCATTTACAAATTAAATTGGTTTTAAATGATCATTTCGAAAATGGTCCCTGGAGTTTTGAACCATTTACTATGCTACAACAACTTGTTGAGCTAAAAGGTAATACAGCCAGGATCTTGCTGAAATTTCAGTTTGAGTGGCTTGAAGTGAACGGGTTGCGGAAAAAGGAGTTCAGTGTAAATGTCTAGTGTCAAAGTTCTAGCAAGATTTACTTGGGGAAAGTGGATCTGAGTTGGTGTGAGCAACAAATTTAAAAGTAAAAATGATAATCCACATGATTAAGTAGGAGTTTGAATTTGCTTCTGAATGGCCGAACTGAGTAAAAAAGAGAAGAAAAGTTTCTAAGTCAACTTTCAGAGTTCAAATTTTTTTTCATGTGTCTTACTCTTGTGGTACACAGGAGGAGGGGAAGGAAGAGAGGGAGAAAATTCTCCCTATCACTTTTTCCTCAAACTTGTTGGTTCAACTGGATAATAAATCTACCTTTAGATATAAATCGTTCTGCCTCGAACGATTGGGAACTATTCATTTCATTGCTGTTGCTTGGCTTACGGGCATTGATTAAGATATTTTGGCAAGTCTTCAAAAGTATCATCTTTTAAGGCAAGACCTACACCAAGGGGAGCAGTTCCATTAGGACTCTGAAGTCCTGGCAGGGAATGCTCATAGCTTCAGAGAAAACGCCATCATAGGAAAGCATGTCTGAGTCTTCACACAATTAAGGGCAATCAGAGCAATGATTAAAGATGAAGACCTCAAGAGACAAATGGACTGCGTTCTCAATGTATGTGTGAGGTGGTTGTGCGGTCCTCAGACCATAGTTTCCAAAAGAAACAGTGTTTGTTTACCAAGCTATTCTCTCAGAGTCTATTTAGTGTATAATGGGACTGAAATACTATTTATCATCAACAAAAAGTGTTTCCAATGATAGATATAAGGAAAAAAATCACAATTAATTAGAAAAAAGCTTCATAATTTTTCCTAATAGGTAATATTTCAGATGAAACCAGTTCAGTTACTTGGCAAATAAGATGGCCAGAAACTTGTGGATTCTGAAAGGGCTTCAAAAATCAATGGCATGGACTCTTCATTAAACATAATTTAAATAATTTTACTGTTTTGCTAGAAGCTTTTGCCTTCTTTGATGACAATATATTGTTATTGTTATATACCAATCAAATCATGGGGTGGGAGACAACTACAGTATATATGTCAAAAGAAGCTTTTTTGTGCAATAATGGAACAGGTTTTGAGAAAAAGAAGAAAAGGAAAAAGGTAAAGATATTGTTCACTATGTGCATGTGAAAAAGATTGCCTGAAGTAGCCTTGATGTCTAAATGGTGAACAGCAGAGAAAAAAGGGAGAGAAAGGAGAAGAAACAGTTTAGAAAGGGGGCAGAAGAGGGTTTAGTTTGGACCAGACTCACTCCTCCCCACTGTCCCTAGGTGGCACGCTTTGCCAAAGATCACTCAGCTGCCACTTTATGAAGGTGTCCTGGAGGGATCAGCAAGTCAGGCCTCCTAAGTCAGAAGACATGGAAGTTTTAAACAAAACTCAGCGTCACTAAATCAAGTTAGCGAACTGCAGAACACCAGCTTAACTTCTCTTTGTCTTCGTGTTAATGAAAAATATAGACCATGATATTTAACATTTTACTGAACTATAAAGTTAATTCCTGTCCTCAGATGAAACTATCATCTCAAACTGCAATAAATCAAACGTTGGATTCAATGTTTAGCATCGCATACAAATATCTACTAAAATGTTTTATTTTCATACACTTATCGTCTCCACCTGTAGATTCTTTTTGCAGTTGTAATAATTAAGACTTTAAGTAGAGTTTAAATGCCAGGGTCATCTCCAGGGCAAGGATGAGCTCAATTTGCCTATCTATTTGATACTCCGTTGGGGCTAAGAAAATCCTCCTTTAAGTGCCAAAGTCAATTATCACCAACACCAACTCAGAGATGTTACGGGGAAGCTGCAGAGCGTTAGGTTCAGCACTAAATTTGTAGAATTCCTAACTTTCATTCTAAACTTTGGAAAATATTAGCCTAACTCACAGAAATCACTCCCTAGAATAGCTGCCTCTAATGGGGCTGCTCTGGTGGGTTGTGTCTGCACAGAGAGCCTCCTTTTGGCCTGCTCTTGCACTTGTGTCACATGTGTGCTCTCTGAGTGTTAAAGTAACAGTGCTGGTTTTTCAGTGTGCACTGACTGCATTTTCCTCATCCTCAGCATTCCCTAAAGACCCTGGTCAAGGTAGTGAACCAATGGCAAAGATGATGCCATCCACAAGGCACATGATATCTGCTGTCATAGTTGGGGGGCAAGTAGGACAAGCAGTGATTGAGTTGTGTTCTTTGACATATTCTCATAAGATACACTTCCAGAGCTCACTGTCCTTTTTTGGAGAGGTAACAAAAGCTTACAGTTTGGAGTAAGATGAGACAGCCCTATGCCTGACAACCGACATGACTGCTCCCCACTTCCTGAATTCCTTACACACAGATCTGGTTCTTTAGCAGCAACAATGCATCAACAGCATTATTTAAAAAGGCGTATAACCACTGAAGCTATTAAACTTACCGGTTTCCCAAACTCCAATTCCGAAAAGAATTTATACCAAGGTTCATTCTTTAAATCTATCTCTTCTGGGCTTATATCCCGACTCTATAGGGGTTGGTGATAGGGAAATGGAAGAAAGAGAAGGATAACATTATGAAAAGATTACATAGGAACAGGCCAGTAGAGATGCAGTGGTTTCCGGGTATACACAGCAACTGCATTCAATAGCAGCGATTGTCCATTTTTACTGGTATCAGCAAAAACAGAAGAGATAGGAAGTGTTAAACAGGGAAACTGGGGTAGGGAGCAGTGAGAGACTCGCCCTCAGTCCTATGGCAGAGGCAGATGGACTGGAGATGGAGTACTCTGAGCCACATTGCAGCTGTTCACAAAAAATCTGAATATGGGTCCAAAAGCGTTCCTTAGTAACTTTAAGTATTGTGGGAAAAAAGAAAGCCCTTATTCCCCCTTTCAAAGAACTCTTAGTTACTGGTGAGCACGCCAAACATTTAGCATCTATGCCAGTTGAGCAGAGCAAACAGTTTTTATGGGCTAGTACAGTTTTAGTAATATATTTGCAAGGCTGCCTTAACGTTTTCAAAATAAACACAAATACTGACACCTTATGAAAGCCAATTTGTTAATACTGCATCTTTAATGGCACATGGATAGGTGAGAAACCATGTCCTGTACACAGTAAAGTAAAAGATGAAATAAGTAAAAACAGAGGACACAAGTGAAAAAACATTTTAAACAAGTATCCGAGGGGGATGAGTATAGACAAGATATACTTTTGTTCTAACAAATGTTAAAGAACTGAGAAAAAATTAAGTGACAGAAAAGCTGGACAAGACAGATAACAGAACAAGGGGACGAACACTTCCGGGTTATGTTACAAAAATAAGTTAGATTTCTCACTTTATATAACTCTAAGAATTATCAAATATATGCTGATAGTTTGATTCCATGGTATTTGATATTTAATCAAGTATGTATAAACTTCTGATACTTTACTGTGGGGAACAACATGTATTTCTAGAAATAATTAGTTGAGAAATGAATGTCTGGAAAGCAAATCAGGTTTTTCCTTTAATAAGTGCCAGTTATGTTCATACCAGACAAAAGTGTTTGAAGCTCATGGCTTAAATTTATATATGTCTATGTTTCAAAAAACTTTGGTAATAACAAAAAGAAAGCTATGGTGATTTTCTACAACCTGAAATACAAAATGTACGTATTTCCTACTAAGACTGAAAACATCACCCAGGAAACTACCTCTAGGCAAGCCCCTGGAAGGCAAATATAGAAGAGGACTCCTAAGCCCCGAGCAGATGTCTTCAGTGTTACTACATCACAAAGCAGTTCTTCCTCGTTATACTTTTCCTAACAAATCAGTTAACAGTCCTTTTCCAATGTGTAGAAAAAGCTGCAAACTGTCTTAGCCACTTTTACCAACCTCTTTTCCAAGATCCTAAGAAGAATCTGTACCACTACCTGACTTACTGTTACAGGTAGAGGACAATATGGGTATATGGCAGATAACTTTTAACTGAAATTAAAACGAAGCCAAAATCAGAAACATAGAGTCTGTCCCCGCGCATCTCGTACATCTCTTCCCAATGTCTGTGGGGACCTCGGGCTTTGATCTTCAAGGGGAACACCTGACCTCCCTGAAGGTAAATGGATTCTGTATTTATTCAGTGAAATGAGGCACAATACCAAAAAGGACACAACCATTTGAGGATGACAGCCTAGATACCAAGATGTTCTAGACTCTAATGTGTTGGAGTCCCATGAAACCTAGTTCATGGTTATTTTTACAAAGAGTATTTATAAACTGCTTCTTGGGAACAGGTTAGGCTTTAAAAAAAAAAAGTAAAATGTACCAACTCTTTTGGGAAACTGCCTGAAAGTTTTGGTACTTACAGTCCTGAAAGAATTAACCCATTTTATTCTCAACTGCTGTGGGCAGACTGTTTCACTGAGGAGGTTCATGATGCGTTAAGAACAGAATCAGGAGGTGTGGGAAACAACTTGAGTCCAGAGCTTTGGATTCAAAAGTCTCCATTCTTTGAACTGCCTGGAAATAAGGCTAAAAGGCAACACCACACAGCACTACCCCCTGCACTTGGTTTGTCAGGTATAACTCAGCTGTAGATCCAATTAGGGAACAGACCAGTAGTGGAAAATGCCCTTTGGATGCAGAGAAGGAACCCTGTTCCAGCAGGCAGGGCAAATTCCATCCTGCCAGGCTATATTCTTTGCTACTGCAGGTGATTCTTTTCCTAGCTTGATAAAATCCTCGGAAGGGATTGCTGCTTGAATGGGAGCCAGAAACCCACTTCACATTTTAATTAAATAAATCCTCTGAACGTGGTATATTCATTTGCGTAACACTTTATAATGTTTTTAGATTGTTTGTTTGTTTTCAAGGCCCACTGAACCCTGGGCCTTCATACTCAGCTACATCTCCAGCCCTTTTTATTTTTTTTATTTTGAGACAGGTTTTCACTAAGTCACTGAATCACACAGGCTGGGTTCAACCTTGCAGTACCTCTGCCTCTGGCTCCCAGAATTCTGGGATTGTAGACATAAGCTACCGTGCCCACCTTGTTCTTAGTTCTTGTATCCGTATTATCACACTTTACTGTCTCATTTAATTATTTCACTAGGTTTGGCAGACCAGATAATATTTTTAGTCACAGATGAAAATACTGATGTTCACGAAGACCAAGCAACTTGCCCTGAGATACACGACAGAGTCAGAACTGGAACTCAGAACTCAGATCTTCCAATTCCTGTTCCAGAGTTTTGTACGCTATATGATATTCTACTTCTCCTACTCCAAGCAACAGGACACAGACTCACTGAGTTTGCAGATGACACCAAGCTAAAGCAGGGCTGGTGACTCACATGAAATAGTAGGCAAGGAAAAAAGTGATGGTGAGTTGGGAAGAAACCAAATTGGCTTAATCCCCTTATTTTCTACTCCCCAAAATATATCATGTCTGTAATTACTCATACAACTATGGGAACAGGGAGGCTTGGCATGTCAGTTATTTTCTCTACATATATTTGTTGAATTAAGCTTATATCATTTTCAGTAAGGGACTTTAAAGTATAAAGAAACAAAGCCTGAAAAAGGCCATTTCTGACAAAGCAGGCACCAACCAATAGACCTCCAGTTCCAAAGCTGAAGAAAAGAAAATGGACTTTCATTATGGTAAAAGGAGCCAAGTGGTATTTATGAGTCTGCCAAGTAGGTAGACATTTGATCAAAGTTGTAAATCCATGGAGGATTGTGAAAGCAGTAGTGTTACATGGGTCTGGGGTGGCATGGGTATGCTCCAGGGCAAGATGAGTTCTAACAATCCGAATCCTCTAACATTCAACCCTTTCTGCTAGAAACGCATAGACGTGTCTCATCATTGCTTAGGTTGGCAGGGTTAAGCAGACAGGAGTACCTCAAACAGAAAAGAGAGGTAGGTTCTCCCAAAATGAGATGAACATTAAAAAGCAAATTTAGATTCTACATCTGTCACTAACCTGTTATTTACCACAGTTAATACCACCCCGAGATGTGTATGGGTGTGGGGATGCTCAAATTCTGCAAACCAGATACTGGATATGAAAGGTAAGACTCACCCACTGAAACTCACATTTCAACTTTTTTGTCCAAGTGATTAAAACAGTAGCAAAAAAATTATATATAAAAGACTAATTCATCTATTGTGAAGGACAGATTCAAAAGGATTAAGATTCAACTAAAATTCTTCTCTAAAATTAAAAATTTCTCTTTGTTAAGAATAGAGCTAAATTGAGTGAAAAGCTCTGAATTGAACTACTGGAGGGAAGGGTTCCTCCCTGCTTGGCCTTTGGTGTTTATGTCCTGTTATGGATGGGCCTCAGGCTGGCACAACAGAGGAGCACCTGTGTAGAAACACTCCTCAAGTATATGGTCTCCACCACTTCCCAGAGCTCTCCTGAGGGACACCGTACATTACTCCCAGTGTTTGTAAAAACAGTGTAAATGGCCCCAAAAACTATGGTATGGAAGATACCTGGAACATTATAATATTGGTGAGGAAAACAAAATTATGCTACTATTTGCCCAGTTCTGAAAGGTGTTTAACTTACTAAGGAAAGAAAATAGAAGCAAAGATGAAATTAATAAAAAGAGTGTGTCTTCAGTAAGAGCCACGATGATCTATGAATGGTCACACAGTATGGGCCAAACAGAAGTATGAAGAGGCCTGCAGAATCTCTAGAATCATTTAAATACATGAATATATGATGGCGGGCTCCAGGATGGGCATTTAAGTGCTAGGAATTTACCTGAAGAGCAGGACTTTCTTTTCAGGGACCGCTGGATGGAAGGTTACCTTCCCTGTTCATTACATGGAACCGCCTAACTGATAAAATACCTCCACTGAAGGGGAAGCTGAGGAAAGACTCTCTGCTTGGCTCTGAACTTTCTGCTTAAAATAACTGCAGTGCATAGTAAATACTGAAGAATGACAACTCGAAAAGCATTTGTGAACTGTTGACCTTTTCTCCTAATTAAAATTACTTATCCCTCTGTGCTTTTAAAGATGTCACATTTTGATTTTAGTAAAAGTTAAATCGATTATTCCATAAAAACATGTAGAGCAGAAGAGGTGGGAGGGATAATCTGAATCCACATTTCAGAGGCCCACTTATTCTGTGCTTGGTGTGATAACAGTGTGTAATGAAAACCAGTCCCCAGGATGATCATTCCACCCTGCTGTCATGGCCAGAGGGCTGCAGTGTCTGCGGAGCTCTAGAGAATCCCTTTACCACAATCTGAATTCTGAGCCAGCTCTTTCTAATGAAAAGTAAATAAAACGAAGCATGATTGGCAGATACAAAAGGGATCCATTTGTAAAAATTCTTCCCATTTCAGAGAACAGGACTTTTTCCAGGGTGGTCTGCTATGCCTACACAGGCCATCTTTCCACTAATAATTGACTGGAAATGTGAACTCGTGTAGGGCAACAAAACCTAGATTGAATGTGCAATTACTCCTCGACATTGCACTTATCAAAAAAGCAAGACCCAAAGACACATTCCAATGGCCTGGGCTTTTCTCCAAGATATAACATCTTATTAATCATTTAGCTTTTACTTACATACTAGTAACTTCTATAAAATTTATGCATGTTCAAATAAGAATCAGGATTTGTAAAAATTCTGACTTCATTTCAGTTAACAATAAGCCTGATAAATTAATGGTTAGATTTTTTTAAAAGGCAGCAGCAAAATCAATCCTTATGTTAGTAAAAAAAAAGTAAATTAGTTAAAACCATCCACAAAAGGAGCAACAGAGACACGATAAAAGGATTCTTTAAAAGCAGTCTCTCAGGACTTATTTTATGAACACCTGCAAAAATGAAAAGAGTAAAAATACTTCCTATTTTCATTGTCGTCTAAATAAAGCAAGTCTGTCTCAAGGTGGAAAGAATATAATCCAACTGCACAATGCACCCAGATTAAACAACATGGGCAGAGTGAAACAGAAGAACTTTAATATGCACATTACCATCTTTTCGTTGTTCAGAACGGAAGACTTGCCCGGCTGATATTCGTAAATGCTTTTGGGCTCTGCCCGGTATTTTCTGGTATCCACTTTCTTATCTGGGGGCTCCCAGTCGTTTCTGTAGAAACAAAATCTTATTAGAGGTATTTACATCAAAACTGGCATCAGCTTCTCCCATGGTCTGACTTTGATTGGCCGTAATCTAATCAAGAGATTTTTATATCCAAAGCATAAAATCAGAGTCAAGGGTGAACAATTTAGTTGTTCTGGCTTCCTTCTCAAAACAACCAATTAAATTTCTTTCTTCACTTCACAAAGGGTTTGAGGTATCCTATGCTCAAAACCAGGGCCCAGGAAGTAGAGAGAAGAGAAGGAAAAAGGGAGAAAGAAGAGCAAAGCTTGCCCTGGGAAAATCTTTCACCTTGCTCTGCTCTCACGAGTGTATCTTTCCCCAAACAGGTCTGTACCTCCTACTCATGCTAGTGCAGAGAGAGAATCCAGGGCCTAGAGCCAGTTAAGTATGGTTCAAATCCCTGCTATTCTACCTGCTAGGCAGCTGATCTTAGCCGAGCACTTTACCTCTTGGAACCTCAGTTTCCTCATCTGAAAAGTGGGGGGTGTTATACAGTTTAAATGAGACAGTACATGTAACTCACTGCACAGAGCACCAGGCCCTTGACAGCTAATCAACAAGCATTAGCTGTTCCTATAACCATGTTCTTCCCTGTTCCACATCCTACCCTGCAACCCAACAATCTCAGCCTTTGGCCCAGACTCTTAAACTGGCATCCAGAATGGGCTTCAGAAGGTGAATTCTTGTAAACTGTCTGTGAAATTTTTATGCATGTATATTACTTCACTTTGCACTGTAGTTATATTTCAATTTTGAGGTAAGGCTGAAAATTTC
This sequence comes from Hystrix cristata, assembly GCA_004026905.1. NCBI lineage: Eukaryota > Metazoa > Chordata > Mammalia > Rodentia > Hystricidae > Hystrix > Hystrix cristata. Next base: position 81,708 of record PVJO010006833.1, read on the forward strand.
AGAGGACAATGATTTACATGTATTTATATTCTTCTATAATATCTGGTTCAGTGTACCCACTAGGTTCTTAATGAATGCTCCTACAAAGGATTTATGACTACATCCAACCTTCCTTTCAGATTAATTATCACCCTTCTAAGGTAGATGCCATTTTAGTATGTGTAGGTCTTTTCAAAGGCACAGAGGGGTGAAACTGGATGTGTATTTAAAGAAATAGCCTCATCTGGCCAAGACTTTTGTGTGTAGAGATTGGTTGGGGATGGCAAATGCAGGGGCTGCTGGTCCAGATAACATGAAGTAGTTGTTCCACAGAGCATTTTTAAAGACAATAATGCAATAAAAGAAAATTAGGTAGTTCTATATAGGCATTAAGAAATAACTAATGTTGTCATTAGAAGAAGTCCAAGCATTCTGACTCGATAATACATGGTACATAAAAAACTGACATTAAGTCAGTGAGCCAGGCACACAAGCAATGTTAATATGCACTATCTGATTTTATTCTTGTAACACTCCCAACAAGAAGTCATGCTATTTTTATCCCCATTTTACAGATAAGGACATTGAGACCCAGAAAGAATAAGTTAGTGCTGATGGCTGACAGAGCAGGGATCCAAATTCCATGTTCCTAAGAAAGGAGGCTCCCGGGTCACAATACATGTTGACGAGGCACTGGCTGGCAACCACAAACACAGGACAAGGAAGTGCTCACCTTTCTGGGCTGGACTTTAGTGAGGAAGAACGAGCTGGGAGCGGGAGCGTGGCTGACCTCTTAACCACCTTCTCACCATCAATGTAGCTCATCTCACTTTTTGAGCGAGGCACAGAAAGGGGAGATTTTGCTAGAGAAAGAAAGTTCATGAAAAAGGCTTTTAAAATCAATGAAAACTAAAGCTGAACAATATCTTCCCTCATCTGGTATCTTCCCTTCCTCCCCCGCAACCAGGAGACTCAAAGTCACTTACTGTCTTCAGAAAAGGAGTATCGAGGAGAGTACAGATCTGAATCATCATCTAGTGAGCAAAAAGGAATATAATTAGGAAAAATGGACTATGGTAGGAGAACCAAGGTGCAGGTTCCCCACTTCCACAGTCTTGTACCGCATCCAGACATACCGGGGAACCCAGTGGAAAGAGGAAGAACCAAACGCAGAAGCTCTACACCACGACAGACCACAGTGGAGAGAAGGAAGCTCTGCAGAGTCCACCTGACCCAAGAGAACCTGCCGTCCAGGCGGAATATTCATAACGCTTGGTGGATGGCTGCTGCTTGTCACCGGGAAATACTCCTCCACAAGAGAACGCCTGCCCCCAAGGCTGGAATGCAGAGTCCCTGGTCTGGCTGAGTGAGAACAGAAGCTGACGTGGAAATGGTTGCTTGTGCTATCTCTGATCCTGCCTGCTGAGTGCCATGGAGTCCCAACAGGCCTCACTACAGTGCTTTTGAGACTGCTACTGGGTGAGAAGAGGGACTTAGAGGTTATGGTTGCAAGCTACCCTCCTCAGCGTTCACCTGTTTTACATGTCACACTTCCAGACACAACATCATTAATAAAGAGGTTTTGTAGCTATAGGAAGAGCCTAAGAAATCTGCATCATAATTCGTTTTGATTCCATCTCAACCTGGTTTCACGAGCGGGTGATGTGGTCATACCATCTACTCTGCAAAGGGACTACTTGGGGCAAGCATCTCAGTTGTACTCTGGAACAAATGAAACTCACAGGAGTTTCTACGGTGTGAGAAGCCATTCCAATGGCATAGCACACATCCCTAAGCAAGCGGAACACTGGGGCTCTAAAACTTGCTGAAGAGAGACAAGATCTGGACCCCTCACAGAAGTGGCTGAATTTTTTAAACTAAAAAAAACACACCACAGTCATAGGAGAACAGATTTCTAAACTGTACTTGTCCTAAAAATGAAGAATATTTAGTTGCTATATCCTTGACAATCTTTCCAAATCACTACTCCCAAAAGAGTCTAAAACAGTCAGCCTTTCCCATTATCTGATATCTTGCTGATCCAAATTCAGAATTAATGCTCATGGAATGAGAATTAATGGACCCATTCCTTCTCTTAAACTCTGTAAAAACTTTAATAAAGCACATGACCTATCCAGCAAAGGCAAGTCAAAGAATCTAATGTGCTATGTAAATGACAAAGTGCTAATCAACTTCTTGTTTCTATGCAAATTATTTTAAGTTTCAGAGTAGAAAAGTTCAGAATATTTAATGAAATGTAAAGCTGACATTGTTATTATTTTGAACAAAATGACATTCAAAGACAGTCTCTCTATCTCCGTTTTTGTGCCCTCCCTGCTCCTTACTTTTATCTGTCCCAAGTCTCCCTCAAAGAAAATAATGGAGAGACGTTAAATACCAAGGTACCTTTCCACTTCCCTCCTCCCTCTGCTCCTTCCTTCTACCTTGAAGGATAAGAATTAGTTAACATCAATGTTGAACAGGGCTTAAGATTCCTTAACAACACAGCTAAGCCTTTCACTATTATAAATTGAATATGAAAGTTTATTTACACTAACTTAAGAAAATAGGGCAGGGGAAAGATAAAATGGGATCCAGAAATATATTTTCATAAAGACTGTTCTCAAGAATTTTGTTTTTTCAGTTTTTGCTATTGTTGTTGTGGTTGTTGTTTTTAAACAGGACTTCTGATTATTATACTCATAAAATGCCACGATATCAAAAAAACTAAAAGTCAGCTTTGATTGCAGGACTTGATTAGGAAAAAAATGGTGACTATTCCAAATGAAAATTTAGTTTAGTTAGAAACTAATACATTACTACTTTAAATTCAGCCTAATATCTTAACTCAAAACCTTGTACCTTTCTGAATCAAGGAAAAATTAGTCTATCAGTACATGGTGAGGTGAAGGTTAATTTATAACATTAGTTGGTTCTTGAAGCTAGAAGTTATGAGAGCAATGGCATTTAAATATTCAAAAAAATATAAATCCTAAACTTTTAAAAAATGCTGCCTAGAGTTTTCCACTGCAGAATTTCAGAAGGCTTATTAGAAGACAATGAGAAACAGTTCCTGTACAATGGAAAAATAGCCCTGCTTGAGGAGTTTCACAATTTATGCACTTTGAAAATCAGAAAGAGAAGTAAGAAAGCTGGGGAAGAGGGCAACAGCAAAGGCGAAATGACAGAATGCTCTCAAAGCTATTTTTTAATCTGTGTAGGTGGAAAAAGAAATCTCAACCACCCAAGCCTAACACAGGGTAGGAGTCTCTGCAACAGGCTTCTCATTTTGCACAGTGTCTGAGGGATCTAGCGCAGATTTCAGTTCTTGGACTTCTAACAGGCCAAACTAGACTTCGACAGACCCATCTGAACAACTTTAGCAATTAGAACAAATTGCAGGAGATCTTAATTTATTCTTTCAATTTTTGATGTCTGTCTTACAAATCTAAAGAAAGGAAATTTTACCTCATGTAATGAATAAAAATAGTAATAGTAGCTCTCATTATAAGTGCTCCCATTCTTAATAATAGCTAGAAATTTACTAATATCTCTCTCAAACCTTTTAAAAACTCCTCAAGGAAGTAAATACCTCATTTTACTAATAAGGAAATCAATGTCCAAGGAGGATTAGAAAATTTGCCCTCAGCTGTACACCAGGAAAGACACAAAGCAGGAATGGAGTCGAGGTCTTTGTGACTCCACTTCCCATGCTGCTCTGAGCACTGTGACAAGAACGGCTGCTTTGTTCTTTCACCTCGGTTTCATGTGCCCCATCTCGGGGAAAGAGAAAGACTATTCCATTATTATTTTTATTAAGGAAGAAGTAGAGAAAGGTGTCATCCTGAAACTCAAGTGCACAGTAGGCCAGACCAATCTCTAGACCCTGATGACTTTGTTCTTTTTTTTAATATCATCCTACCATGGGTGATGCTTGAATAACTTTTCTGATTTTACCTCTCAAACTCTTAGTCTTCCTCCTGCTAGCCTCCAGGGACAATGGGTAACAATGAGTCACTCTCGCGATATCTCCCATTTGCTGCTTTTTGAAATCTCCTGGTAAGCTCTCTCTACACTGGGGAAAATGGGTATACAGTCAGAAATACCAAGGAATGGGAAAAGTGATGTATAAAAGACACTCGTCTAGCCAATTTTTCCAGCACCATTTGTTAAATAGGCTGTCCTTCTTCCAGTGAGGGTGTTTGGCTTCTCTGTCAAAGATGAGGTATTTGAGTGTGCCTGGGGCTGTTTCTGTATCCTCCAATCTATTCCATTGATCCTCAGGTCTGTCTTTTTGCCAGTACCATGCTGTCTTTAATACTGTAGCTCTATAGTATAGTTTTATGTCGGGGACTGTGATGCCCCCTGCTTTTCCCCTGTTGCTTAGGATCGTTTTTGCTATTCTTGGTCTCTTGTGGTTCCAGATGAAATTCATGATTGTCCTT
>PVJO010006834.1:0-85944 GCA_004026905.1 Hystrix cristata
TCTGCTAAGCTAACTCTTTCACCCAGGTTTCTAATTTTTTCAGTTATATTTCAAATTCATAGTCAGAACTCAGCATCCCTAGTATATAGTAAGCACTCGAAATGTGTTTGCTGAATGCATAGATGTGCGCCCCATTGTTTCAGTCCCTTGGATTCCCATGTTTCATCTATTTTTCTCACTGCACCCTTTTGTCCCTTATATCCAGTCAGATGGCGAACATCCCGTTCCCACGGCTCCCATTATGGCCTTGGTCATTAGTTCTTTTTACCTGACAATTTGGAGTTTAAAAATATCCCACATTACTTTCTCATTCCACTCCCATCTAACCTTTGCACGCTGTTGACTAATCTATCTAAAGCACAGCTCCAATCATGTCCTTCTTCAGCTTTAAAAGTCTTCACTCATTCACATTGATGATGATGTTGACAAAGAACTCCTCCTCTTCCTCCACCCTCCTCTTCTCCATTTTTTTACTCCTGGCCCTGAAATTCAAATCCCCCCACAAATATTGCATAAACTGCATTACTACACTTCTCATCTACTAATTTGCTACATAAATATGCCCCACGACTAACTAGACTATCAATTTCCCCCAGCCTATTCCTCTAAACTTTACAACCATGGTTCCTCCCATCTTTCGGGACCCATTTCAGATTTTATCAATTCCATTATTTCTTTGTAGGTCCTTCAATCAGCTAATAACTTACATATGTATAGCATTAACCTTTAAAAATGTTTTTCTTATAAATTTTTAATTTATAAGACTTAAAGCAAGCAGAAAAAATGTTTTATTGCATGAATCCACCTGTTTTCAGTCCCAGTGCTATCCATTTTTACCACAGCATACTTTTTCCTCTGATCCCCAGTGAATTAATACAACATCTCTTACATCCTTGCAACATAGTAGTTTATGTCCTCAGGTAGCCCTCTATTCCAAACTCTGAGTACCTTAACGTAAAGATTAATGACTTTACTGTCTTTGGATACCTACAAAGCCCACCCAAATTCCTTGCACATAGTAACAGTTGATGAGCAAAGACTCATTAAACTAAACTGCATTCAGCTGGTCTCTGATTTCCTCTATGCCTTGAGTATATTCCAGCTGGGAGTGTGGCTGAGCGAAACGATGCCAAGACAGTTTAAGAAAAGAGGAAAGAAAAATGACTAAGTGGACGGAAAGGAAGTGACTAGGAACAGAAAACTGGATGGATCACGACTTCACACAGGGGCTGGCGGCTGGGGACAATGGTTTGTTCTCCACACCTAAGTTAATGGGTGTGCTGTTATTAAAGTCCCTGTTAAGGTTTGTGTCTAGATGTCCCCCAAAGACTCATGTGGTCATAGATGGGGATTTTTCAGAGGTGGCTAAATCTAGAGTGTGTGATTCTGGCATTAAGGGACTGTGATTACTAAATCAATCCACTGATTGGTTTGACACCACCCTAATTTAGCAGACTGGATAAGATACAAGGGATAGAAAGGGGCTTGCTTACCCCCTTGCTTACCTTGCTGCCTTCTGCCTGTCTGCCTGACACCCTGCTTTGGACCCAGCTGACTGTGGACTGAAACCTCTACCAGTTGTGAGCTAAATAAACCTTTCTTCCCCTAACTTCAGGTGTCAGGTATTTTGTCTCAGCAATGAGAGAAAAGTAACTAAGACAGTCCCCTTCCTGAGACTTATCATTTCTCCACCTCCCTGGAAACCTCCATCTGGTCTGAACTTCACCATGGTCTCTTTTCTCTCCCAAGCTCAATTTTTGTAGATAAGGACTGAGCTAAGAGGAAAAAGTGTAGATGTGGGCTAGAAGAATGCTAAAGCTTGGAGTGGAGTGAGAGATAAAAATCTCTAAATTCCTACTCTGTTTAATCATACTTCTCCACCATGACTCTCCAGTGATCCATTTCAGGGATATCCATTGATACTTTCTGTTGCTACCAGATCTACTGTCTACTCATTAGACGATTCCTGTTCTCAGCCCTGTTTCCTCTGCTTTCTTCCACCTACCTGCCCCCTGTTTCAGTTCCCATCATTCCTAGAAATGTTCCTTGTCTGTTGTAAGTTTTACTGACTTGCCATCTTCTCATAATACATAAATCTGTATTTATGGGGTTTTTCTGTCCTGAACTTCTTGACTTATTTATTACAGTCATTACTTCAGTTCTTCTGGCCCTTTATCTCCACAACTAAGCCAATATTTGTGTCATAACATACTTCCTGTTTTCCAGGTCAAAAATACGGCTGTCACACTTCTGAATCACACTGCAAAATTAAGCCTTGATTTGTGTAATTTATTGTTGTTTTCTGTGTGCTTACCTTGTCTTCCCAAAGTCAACTTTACACTCCTTGGAAATAATGGTCACATAATTTACTTCAACTAAATTATCTCACAATGATTAGTACAGGAATTAAATACTAATTGGTTGATTGATAATTCAACAAACTATATAAAATACTACTTTTTTCCTGGTGGCCATTTCCCATTCTCATGACCGAAGTTTCCCAGAATTTACCTGTACCCAACAGCTCCATCATAGACAGAATCATTCAGATAAATAATGGAGCCTCCAGGGAGTACAAATTGTTGCCCAGCTGGAGCATTGTAAGACACCAAGCCATCTGCCAAAGGAAACACAGCTGTTAGTGCCACTGAGAAAGAGATGTGGTTGCTGCTCAGATCATTCACCCTCCAGGAGCCTCATGAGCTTCCAGGGTGCAAACCCGCGCGGTGTGTCCACTAGGGTTCAACTCAGGGGCACAGGATCTCTGTTGGGGAGCACTCTTCAGTAGCAGTCAGCAGAGTGACTCTAACTGCATAATTCCAGGTGCAGGTCCCCAAGCCCTGGATAGATGAACAAAGATCCGTTCTCTAACCAAGAGGAAGTCGTTTCATTTCCGGACACCTGATCCCACCCCTTTCTGAGGCGACCATCTTTATTTCCCAGGGGTGGGGTTTTCCATAAGATCGGTAAGACCCCTGCATTAAAGACCCACCTAGCCAGACACAGCCGTAAAGCTCCACCCTCAGGCACACAGACATGGAGTGGTCAGTGACTGGAATGAAGCGAACAAATCTGGCCACAATGGGAGGCTCCAGATCCTTCAGGAAAATGTCATAGGGGTTACTATTTCCATCCAGCACCTAAGGAGAGAGAGAAGAGAAAGAGTAAAGAGAGGGTATGAAACCATGCTCACTCTTTTTCACCCTGCCCACCTTTCTGATAGCCCTCTCCCTTTAATTCAAGAAACAGAATATATCCACTCGGCTTTCCTAGTGGCTCCAATATTCTTCTCTGGGCCACTTCCCTCACCCCAGGTCACCATCGCAAGGGCATGCTGGGTCTGTAGACACACCTACCTACATAACTTGTACTCTTCTTCTGGCCTAAATCAAAATCTGGTCTTGGTGCCCCAGGGAGTGGATGTCTCTTCTTCCTACCTGTTGCCCATGCCGGTTCCTCCAAGAAATCCAGCGAGAGCCATCCCGACTGTAATTGATCTTGTACATGGGTGTGAACTCTATGCCGTGACCCCTCGCATGGCGCCCTTGGGTCCCCACGAGAGTGATAAAGTATAGAGTATGCAAGTCAATCTGCAGAAACTCCTCCGGGTCACCAGGTTCCACTGGACCCCCAGGACACCAGGCTCCATCCGCTTCTTCTGTGTCCAGCCTTGAGGGCCAAGGGTTGGGGAGAGAAGAAGAACTATAAGACCACAGAGTAATCCACCATGTCGTAGCAAGTGGCTGTCTTGTGCTGAGGGAAGAAAACAGCCTGGGAGTCCTGTCCAGGCAGAGTTTGAGGTTCTCCCCACTTGGTCTGATTGCCCCCACCATTCCCATTTGTGGTCACTTTCCTCTCTCTGAGGCACCACGAATCTCACAGAGAATCAGTACCAGGGAGCTGGAAGCCTTCAGAAAACATGCCGCCTTTGTTTTTCAACTTGATTTGGAGGCTTCAAAGGACATGAAACCCACTGTACACTCCGTCCCCATGGAGGCATTTCACCATCCCCCTTCCCAGTCCTCAGAGTCAGCCTAACACAGCTAGCCTTTCCTGGCGTGGATATCAAGTTATGGGAGCGGGGAGGGAGGGACAGTAGGGTCTCCAGTGTGGGCTGTGTGGTGTGGTGGAATTTTAACCAGCAGGATGGGCATGGCCACCCAGAGAATGCTCTGGGAACCCACCGTGAGGGTGAGGACTAAGAGCATGTCAGGGGAGCAGTAAATAATCTGGTTTCATTTTATTACCTCCAGGCTGACTTACCACTGAGCAAAATTGTGAAATCAGTATAAGGTTTATTTTGGGAACCTCGTACCACTTTCCCTCTTCCCTGGCATGCTTGCTTTTCTCGAAGCTTTTACCCACTCATTTGTTGCCCCCTTCCAATCATCACTCTAGTCTTTCACACACTAAGGTAAATATTATGAGGAAAGTTTACCAGTGTCACTTCCCCATGGGTGATTCCATTTTAACAAAATCAGGACCTTACACCAAAAAAATTAAATCCCAGAAGAAGGAATAAGTTCCAAGAGTAGTTTTTGAATTGGAATTTTGTTGCTTTAAAGGATCTTTAAATTATTACCACAGTGCCCTGTTTATGGGTGAGGATGGTTTCTCTGTGTGCGGTAACTTTGAGAGGAAAGAATTTGTTGGGGCCCTCAATGTCTAATCAAGCTCTTCATGTTTTGCACAATGAGTGATGCTTGCACAGATACTCCCTGAGGAAGGGAGCAGGTCTCTCCACTCCCAGTATCTCACAGAAGCTGAACCTTCCCACATCCGCTGCTTTGGTCTCCTTCCTGGAGCAGCTCACAGAGAGGAGGCCAGATAAAGAGAATTCGCTGCAAATCAGTGACTCAACGCCCGTTCACTGTGGGCATGTGGCTCTGGGGTGTCTGTGGTTGGGGTGAGGCTGTCAGAGCAGCACATGCTTCCAAGCCCTGAATTCTCTCCCCGAAAGTATGAAGAGCAGGACAAGCCCACTTAACATTTTTCCTTCATCACACTAGCTCTGACTAGTACCACGTCTCTTCCCCAGCTGACTGAGTCAGGCATCTGTGTCCTGAAAATCAGCATCGCCCAGAGTCCAGGCTTTCCTGATACAGCCTTTCTCACCTTCCATATCTGGCAGCTGTGGAGTCTGACCACTGGCTGGAAGCTGTGATGTCCTCATCCGGGATGTAGCCTCCTGACATGCCCAGAGGATAGCGACATATAGCTGGACCAAAAGAAACCAAAGATAAAAGAGAGGACATATTTTTATACTCATTTCCAGAGCCTCCCCAGGGAGATTATAACAGGAAGTAAGAGACCTTAAATTTCCCGAAAGTCTCTGGGACCCCAGTTTGACCACCCTGACTTTACCAGGCTTTTCTTCCTGGTCCTGACTCCCAGCGCCAGTGAGGCTTCCAAGATTTGACCCTCAGCTGAACTTATCTTTTGGCCCGAATTCTGACAAGTAATATAATATGGCATAATGTGGAGATTTATCCTTTTATTTGGTAATAAGCTCAATGGCACATCCTTTTCTCCTTATTAGCAGACGTGTATTTCTAACCAATTTCATAAGACTAGTGAGTCATAATCCTCAGGTAGCCCCGCAACCCACAGCATTCTTTTCTTTTTAGGTAACTGATTCCAGGAATCTATTAACTAAACCAACAAACTCTTCCATGAAAGGATTAAACCTACATTTTTGGCCCCAAGAGCACCATGTCTGGCCCTTGGCCAAAAATAATAACCTCTAGGGATGGACTTCTACTTTCAACTAAGATAAAGTGATAGAGACACGATTTACCCGCTTGTATTAAACAACCAAAAAACACAACATATGTGAGATACTTGCTTTCAGATAATGAACATCACACAAAAAAGGACAGCAATTTCTCAGAGACAGGACACAAAGATGAGCCCTACAACTAAGCCACCTTACTGCTCTGAAGGTCCAGCTACAGGACAACAGATGAGAACTCGGCTGAACCTGGAGAATTTCCTGAATTGAAGAGACAAAGATAAGAATTCAGAGAGCCCCAGAGAACCGGAGACCTCAAGATGGAGGGCTGCCAGGTAAGATACCGGATACCTAGTTAAATTTGAATTTCAGATAAACACTTTTTTTTAGTGTATGTTCCATGGAATTAAAAAATTCAAGGCATGCAAAGAAGCAGGAAAATAGAACTCATCTTGAGCAAGAAAAAAATGTAAAGCAAAACAAACTCAAGTGATTCAGAACTGACTGCATTTAATCTCAGTAGCATTCTTATGGAAAAGAAATTTGAAAGTTCTAGGAGTCATATATAACTCCAAAAGGCCCTGAATAGCCAAAGCAGTTTTGCAAAAGGAGAACAAAGCTGGAGGTATGACACTCTGAATTTCAAAATATACTACAAAGCTAAATTAGTTTAAACAGTATAATACTTCAATAAAAACAGACATGTAGACCCATGGAACAAAACAGAGAAGTCAGAAACAAACTCAAGCATATAGCATCAACAGATCATCTTCAACAAGGGGCCAAAAAATGCAGTAGGGAAACAACAGTTTTGTCAACAAACTTATGGAAAAGCTGGACACTCTTATGCAAAAGAATAAAATTGGACCCTAATCTTACACTATACATGAAAATCAATTCAAACATGTAAATGCAGGACCTGAAATTCTAAAACTCCTGGAAGAAAATATAATGACATTGGGTATGATACCAAAAGCACAACCAACAAAAGCAAAAATAGGTGGAACCACAATAAACTAAACAACTTCTGCACAGCAAAGGAAAAACCCTTGCATTGGGAGAAAATATTTGCAAGCCACGTATTTGATAGAGGTTAATGTCTAAAACACATAAAGAGCTCATGCAAACTCAATAGCAACAGCCAATAATCCAATTTAAAAATAAGTGAAAGACCAAAATAGGCTTTTCTTCAAAGAAGCCATATAAGACCAGCAAGGTGGCACATACTTGTAATCCCAGCTCTCTGGTAGGCTGAGACAGTGTGATCACAAGTTCCAGCCCAAGATTATCAACTTAGAAATTTAGTGAGATCTCATCTCAAAGTACATTTTAAGGACTGTGATGTAGCACAGTGCAAAGGACCGGGTTTCAATCCCAATATGAAAAAGAAGAGGAAAAATAAAGAAGAGGAGGAGGAGACATACAAATGACCAGCAGTCATGTGGAAAGACAGTCAACACCACTGATCCTTAGGGAAATGGAAATCAAAGCCACAGTGAGATATTGTCTCACATCTGTCAAGATGACTACAGTCAACAAAAGCAAAAGACAGAATGTGGAGAAGTCAGAGCTTTTGTACATTACTGGTGGGAATGTAAAGTGGAACAGCCACTATGGAAAATGATATGAAGGTACCTCAAAAAATTATAACTAGAACTACCACATGACCCAGCAACTCCATTTCTGGGTGTACTGTACATCCAAAAGAATCAAAATTAGGATCTGCACTTCCGTGTTCCTAGCAGCAGCATTCACGATAGCCAAGACATGGGGACAACCTAAATATCTATTAACAGAAGTACAGGTGAAGAAAATGTGGGATACGCATAAAATGAAATCTTATTCAGCCTTGAAAAAAGAGAAATCCTGCAATTTAAAAAAAACCCAGATGAACCTGGAGGATACTACGCTAAGTGAAATAAGCTGGTTGCAGAAAAACCAATACCGCATGGATCCACTAAAGAACAGGTGTCTAAAATAGCCAAATTCATAGAAACAGAGAATAGTATGATAGTTACCAGGGGCTCAGAGGAGGAGGGGAAATGGACATTTGCTATTTAACAGGTATAAGTTTCAGTTATACAAGAAAAGCAAATTATAGAGATTTGTTGTACACCATTGTGCCTATAATTAACAATACTGTGTGTTATACTTAAGAGATCCTATTAAGAGAACAGTTCTCATGCTAAGTGTTCTTATTATGAAAATACTTTCCTTTCAAATCCACTGCACTTTATTCCCGAGGTACCTCACTAGCCTCCGTGTAGTCCCAGTTCTGCTACTCAGCAACAAAGACAAAAGAACTATTGCCACGTGCTAGAGTGCAGATACGTTTCAGAATAATTGTGCTGAATGAAAGAAGTCCGACAAGAAGGTTACATACTATATGTCTCCATTTATATATAATTCTAGCAAATGAACAAGTAAACCTGTAGTGACAGAAAATGTAACGGTGGTTTCCTGGGGGATGCTGGAGTGGCCAGAGGAATCCCAAAGGGGCAGAGTGAAACTTTTGGTGGTAACGATTTCATGGGTTTAAACTATACACATGTCAAAACTGATCAAACCGTGCTTTTTAAATGTGTGCTGTTTATTGTGTGTGCTACTTATACCTCAATAAAGCTATTTTTAAAACAATAAACTTGGTAAGAATGTTGAGATTTTGACTTTTGAATTTTCATTTCACTTTTCAAAGCAGGTAGATAGGCCTTTGTGTTTCTTCACCTCAAGGAAGGTTTATGTTTATAGGACATAAATAAATTGCTTGAAGTTAAGTAGCTTCCTAGAAGGCCTGACTCCATTAAGGGACTGCGGGGTTAGAGTAGGATCACATGGAGAAAGCTGAGACGTCCCCAGGTTTTGAAGGTGTTATGGTTTAGACAAAGAACGTCCCCCAAAGGTCTCATGTGTTCAGAGGCAGGGCTTTTTGAAGGTGACTGAATCAAGGGGGCTTATAGCTGACTTGCCTGGTTAGAAGGGCGTGATTTAAAAGTGCATATCTCTCCTTGGCCCCTTCTTCTCTCCCTGCCTCCCGGCCACCATGACATAAACAGCCTTTCTTCCTTTATTCCCCTCCACCATGCATTCTGCCTTGGAGCTGTCCAACCACGCACTGTATGCATGAGCCAGAATAAACCTCTCCTCCTTTAAATTGTGGGTGTTGGTATTGTGTCTCAGCTACGACAAAGCAACTAAGACAGAAGGAGACAGAAGGAAGCAAATGGCAGTATAACAGGTACTACATGCCGTTTCCTAGCAGGGTCTTAGCCAGGTAGCTAGACACTGAGGGGAAAAAGGTTTTGTGTGAGTATGCTGACCAAGACAGTGCTACTGTGCTTGTTTTGTAAGATGGAGCTTACAAAACATCATGGGCTCTGGGAATGAAGAAATCAGTTCATGATGAACTGAAGGCAGAGGAGCCTTCTGCTTATATCACACCCAGTAATGCTCCAAGGAGAGGCAATAACAGTTCCGGGCCAAGGACCGGATGATACTTCCAGATGCTGTGGTTAAGCAAAGCCTTATCCAGGCAGCCCTGGCAAGAAACATGGCCACACACCCAACCATAACACTTTCACGTTCACCATCCACTACATTTTCCAAGTTGGATTTGAACCAAGAGATTAACATGGGAATCTAGCGAGACAGTTAGGGACCACCATAGTGGGATAGTGGTGGACCAGAGGGCTGTAGTGGTGAAATAAACTTTTGGGTGCAGTAAACAACTAGCTTTTTGACATGACAAGTTTCAACAAATCTATCATGAGACCCTGATAAAAACCACAAAAGCAGAATGTCTGCATAAAATGAAGAATTGTTACCAAATAAAATAAAATAAATAAGCCCTCCAACTGCACTTCTTTTTAGTTGACTTAAAATCACTAATTTTGGAGGTGACAGCATTATGAGCTTCCCACTTGTTTTGCTGTAGGTAGCACCTTTGCCTGTGGGTTACGATAACAGATGCCTGAATTACTTCCCTGGGACCTACAGGCTGCTTTGGCTAAGACATTGACTCTGGCTTTGGGCCTACAGGTGTCTAATGGGTGACATCAATGGGATAAAAACCTTCACGTTTTTGTCTTCATATTGTGTCTATCTCTCTTGCTGTCTTAACCCTCAAGTCAGATTTTACTAAGTTCTGCAAATAGACATATTGATCTTTTAAAAGAAAAATTAAAGACTTTGTCCTAGACTATGGTACAGGATTAGCTTGGTCTATTTCCTGTTGGAGCTGGTGTGCATTTCCTCTCTCCCACCCTTGAGATTTTTAGCAGCTCAAGCGCTGAAAGTCCTCCCACCCTGTCATAAAGTCATGACATTTGTGCAAGATGATGATACCAGCTATAAGAGTAATTCAGCAGGTCTTGCGCACACTTGACTACCTGCAAGCCCACCAATACAAGAACAGGATGTTTTGTGCAGGATGATGGCACCAGACACATAAAATCCCATAGCCTTTAGGACAAGTGGACCATGATCACTTGGTGGCCCAAGTCCAGTGCAAGGAGAAATATCTTTTGGAACCATGTCCTTGGTCAGTGGAAAATACTGGATGTTAGCCCACCCAGGAAATCAATAAAAAAACTTGCTGCTCTCTGTTCTGTGAGCAGCAGCTTGGTTGCTCTCTTGACTGACTGCTCACTCTCTTCAGCCAAAGCCTCAATTTGGCTGATGCCTCTTTCCCCTTTCTTTGCCTGTCCAAGGCCGTGTACGTTTGCAATATTTGGCCTAGTGTCATTTTTACCATCTCTGGATCAAAAGATCCTATTTTTCTGATATCACTAGAATCATCTTGCTTATTCTTAACTCAAAATGTAAGCACAAATCTGAACTGTTTGAAATGAAGCAATAGCTTCGCAAATTCCAAACTCTCCGGAAAGTGATATTGAAGGGATGAAGAAAGATGAGGGACCAGATGCCAGAGAGGCCAAAGTTACCAATACGTCAGTTGGATATAATTTCAAAACTAAGTAGCTCTCTCTTCTGCTCTGCTCCTTCATGCAGCTGGAGCCATACCTGCCTCAGGGGCTGCTCTGACCTTCCCCTCCTCCTCCGGGCTGACAGCACATGGTATTGGTTGTGCTGAGTGTTCTACTTGGCACCAGTCACTTGATAGCCAAGGAGAAGCTTCTGGAAGCTGTGAACCTGAGCTCTGTGCCCCAATCCAGTTTACCAGAACATTTGCATTGACATTTGGGACCTAAGCCCAGTTACTAATAAACAGAGCTTTTCTTTCCCTTTGCCACTGTCCCCTTGGTATATAGAAATAGAGATATATCTTAAGTACCTCCTGGGACTAAGGCCTGGCTGTCCGGGGCAGGCATTCCTGGTTCCTTTGGCTATAATCCATGTCATAGTGTGTCCCCATTTGCCATCTTGACACTGAAAACAGAGTTCTTAGCAATTTGCCACATATTATCCTCCTTCTTATCCCTTCTCAGCTTTACAATAGCCCCATGTGGCAGGCCAGGCACATACAACTGTCTTCAAAACATATATGCAGAAACCAGCAGAAAGCCCACAGCTGTTAAGCGGTAGGTATTTGACTTAGACCACATTTCTGTGTCCCAATCCAAAGTTTGTCCTAATACACCACACTGACTGCTGCTGTGCTTTGCCTGAAAGAGCGGCCAGGTGCAAGCTGCCTCTCCCAAGATGCAGGCTGGCAACAGAAACACTGTGAATTGTTAGAACACTGCTCCCCGCACCTTCTCTCTCCTGGAACTGATGTTTGGTTTTTCACTCCATTCTTGTCTCCAGCTCCACCCCAGCATGATACTACACCTACTTGTTGTGCTATTTGCTTCCCAGATCCATGGTTTGTTTTAATTCCCGCGTTTACTAATTCATTCATTCAATAATTTATTGAGCACTGCGGGAATACAGCAGTAAACAAAACAAAGTGCTTTTTGTTGGAGAATTTACATCCTAGTGCGGGAAAGAGAAAATAAGCAAATATGTAGATGAGAAAAGACATCATGTGCTGTGAAGAAAGACAAAAGATGGCAAAGAAATGGGCTCATTTCTGTAAATGGTCAAGGAAGACTCCCTGGACACAGGAACTCTGAGCTAAGACCTGAGCGAAGGAAAATAGTGAGTCAGGCGACTCCCAGAGTGGAGGATATTTAACGCCTGGGGAACAGAGTGCGCAGGTGCGCCTGAGGGAGGAGCACGCCTGTTGTGAAGGTCACTTGAGGTACACAAGGCGGCCAAGCTGAAAGACTAGCCACCATGATTGTACTAGCACCCTCCTTTCACACGGTGATGAACTGGTACTCAAGTAAGCCAAGCATATTTGAGCCTATTAAGTACCCACCGATTCCAATAGATAGCTCCTTCCTCCATTTTCCAACATTTTATATCTCTATTATATTGCCTTATAATTACCTGTGTGAGTCCTTTTCCTCTATTAATGGCAAACTTTTTGGAAAAACAAAGACGGTATCTTGTTTGTTTTTATGTTTCAGTGCACATATAGGGGAAAGAATAGATGCTTGAAGATATTTATTTAAAAAAAGAAGGTTTCTAGAGATAGATATTGTATCTAGAAATAGATACTGTATCTAGAGATAGATACAAAGAAGGCATAATAATAAAGTTGAATAAGAGGTAGACTCCCTGCAAACCTCATCTCTAGTCTTTTCCATTTCACTCAGCTTGACTTTTCCAAGGACTCACTCCAAAAATCTTGAGGTCATCCTTGACTTTTTCTGTACCCCGAACCTAGTCCATCAGCTGACAGAAAATCCTGTTAACTAATCTAAAAAATCTCTATATTCCACCTACTTCTTCCTTCACCTATTTTACTGACACCATAAGCCAGTTCAGTCTTTTATCACCATGAATAGTACAATTACTTCCTAACCAGTTTCTCTTTATACGCCTTTCCTCATGTAACGCAAAATGTGAGTCAGATCACGAGATACTTCTGCTCAAAGCCCTTCAATAACTTCCCCTCTCACTCAAAAAATTCAGATTCCTTGCACTGTCTCCAGGACTCTGCATAACCTGTCCTCTGGCCATCTGGGGCCTCAACCCACTCTGCACTCTTTATCAGTGTGCCTCTTCTTCAAGAATTCGCATTTGCTAGTTATTAATTTAGGGACATGAGAATCTTCACAGGTAAAAGAAAGAAAAATGAACACCATATTTCCAATGTTTCACTACTAACATCTCCAAAATGTGGGTGCATCTTACAAGCAAATAGTGTCCTACTTTAGCTGGCAGAGGAGTTCTTTGTCGTTGGACTTTTTTTTTTTTCTTAGAAGACTGTATAGTAATGATGTATCTTGGAGTCAACAGCTGATTAAATTCAATGAAATCCAGTAATATTTATTTGCTTTTGTGTGTGCGTGTGGTGCTGGGGATCGAACTCAGGGCCTTGTGCTTGCTAGGCAAGTGCTCTGCCACTGAGCTAAATCCCCAGCTGCAAAATCCAGTAATAATAGCGTCCATTTAGAAACATTCACCAAGTGTCAGGTAATGTAAACATTTTCCCCTGCAATATTTCATGTTTCCCACTAATCCTACATTCTTCAGGCAGGAGTTTAGCAAGACAATTCATTGTTCAATACTAACACATCCAAAAATCTGACTTGAAAGCCTGTGGTCCACTAGAAAGGTCAAAATTTTAAAACTACTCCTGGCTCTACCACTCACACGAGGTAGGACCTTAGCAAAACCCTGCCCTGGCTCTCTTTGCATCTCAGTTTCCTCATGCGGAAAGGAAGGAAGTTGGATCAGATCTCCTCAAAATCAGTAGTTCCTAAAAGTCAGTTCATGAACCAGCTACTTTAGAATTACCTGGAGAGGTTTTAACCTTTGTGTCGGTGAGTACCTCTTGGACATTTAGCTTTGGTACATCTGGGGCTGAGCCCAGCAAGCTGCGTGCTTGTAAAATTCCCGGTTATTCTGTTGCAAGCTCAAGCTTGGGCCCCGGGGCCCCATCCAGCCCGGGCACATTATGACGGGTCATGCTGGCAGCTAGAGAAACAACATCCGCCCTCCCACTGGGCTTCCCATTCCCGGCCCTCATGCCTCTCTAGACACTGGGCTGTGACACTCTGCCTCCCAGAACATCTAAAGTAAAGCAGAAATGGGGAAGGAGGGTTGCACAGGGTGAGTCATGATATTGTTGCAAACAACTCCCTCCGCAAGGGACTGCTCTTCCTCAGAATGACAACCAAGATGTTTTAACAGAGTGACTGCTGCTGAAGTCACCTTGGTGCAGATTTCAGTTGGATTCTATTTCCTGGGAATCCTTTTTATTTTGTGTCCTAACTGAACCCATCTGGGAACTTCCTTTGTTTAACAGATAATGAAAAAGAAGTAAAGGAGACGTTTAGTATGTGTGGCAAAGAGGAAGAAAGAGGAGAGAGCTGGAGAGGTCGAACATGGGACTCTCCGCTGTTCAGTATCAGGGGAGCGCCGATTCCCTTCCTGGTGACCTCTGCGTTCCTTCTCCTGATAGTGTTTCGCTTACTGTTGGAGCTCCAAGGGCAGCCTTGGCATTGCCTGGGATCGTATAAGGCATGCGCATTCTCAGATCTACTGGGGCAGAAACCCAAGTGGGCCCAGCACACTGTGTTTTCACTGACCCTTCAGGTGACTGGGGCACCCTCAAATCTGAGGCTTAGAGAAAGCAGGGAATGAAATGAGGTTTCAATTCTTCACATAAAGAAATGTATGTGCTGGTGCCCCCCTCTTCTTCACCCTTCCAGCCCTTCCTCTGTAGAGGGTTTAAAGCCAAGTGTCCGTGAAAAGCAGAATGAAGTGGCGAAGGGCTCTCCCTGAGTCATCATGAGTGGCTTCTACCCTCTGCCTGGAGACCAATATCCATGCAGAAGAAGCTCTGGGGAATGATAAGTCACAGGTTATTCCTGCCAGGAGGCAATCTGAGGGCTGGGAGTTGTGATGGAAATTTGAGTGTTAGAAACATAGTCCTCGAATTCATATGTTAATGTCATTTGGAGGTGGGGCTTTGGGGACATAAGAATTGGAAAAGTTCATGAGAGTGGGGCCCCCACGATGCTATTAGTGGCTTTATAAGAAGAGAGAGAGAGAGAGAGAGAGAGAGAGAGACTTGAACTCTGTCTCACCAAGTAACGCCATGCCATTCATCACATTATGATACAACGAAAAGGCCCTCATGAGATGCAAATGCCTTGCTGTTAGACCTCCCACCCACTGGGGCTGTAACAAATAAATTTCTTTTCTTTAGTAAGTACCCCGTTTGTCACATTCAGTTATAGCAACAGAAAACAGTCTGAGACAGAAGTAAACTTGACCCTTCAGAGTTATCCAGTCCATCAACAAGTCTGGTAAGTTCTTCAAGAACAAACTTGTCTATTTGACAGTAGCTATCACTAGGTCTTACTATCTCAGGTAGTCTGACAAAGCTATCAAAAATACTAAAACATGATATCAGAATAAAAGTGATGGGGGAGGCTCTTTTAACCAACAGCCTTCATCACAGATTTTCTAGTTCATTTGTGATTATCGCCTTATTGAAACTGTAAGCACTTCTGAGAGTAGTAATTATGCCAGAATCTGCCTTTCCCCCTCCACACCTGCCAACACACAGCAGTGATGAGTTCTTTTTATGATTTTAGACCTAGAAGGTCCCACAAAAAGGTCATGGATTCAAAAGTTGAGCTTTTGGAAGGTGACTGGACCATGGGACCACTATACGCATCAGTGGATTCATCCGCTCAAGAGTTCAGAGTTGTACGTATTGTTAGGAGGTGGGGTCTGGCCCAAAGAGGCTGGTCACCGGGGCTGTGACCACCTGTAAGGGTCTGTCTCCGTCTCTGACTCCCGTCTTCGCTCTCTATTTCCTGGTCACCACGATGTGAGTAACTTTCCTCCACCAGACGTTTCCACCAGGAACCGGCTGACTGTGGACTAAATCCTCTAAAACACATGAGCCAAAGTAAACTTCTCCTCCATTATATTGTGAGCGTCAGATATTGTGAGCAGTGATAGGAAAGTGACTAAGAAAAATACTCGACATGTATTTGGTAAACAAATACATACAAAGAGTTGGTGAGATGGATGGAAGGATGAGTGCAAAGGGGAAGGGTGGGGGCTACGAACTTTATTGCACCTCCAACTCCTCAGAGCAGGCACTGCACCTCAGCAACCCATCCTCTCCCTGCGGGGGGAGGTCGAGGTCCCTCTCAGGGGACATCATCCTGTCCCAGTTCACAGCCATCTCCAGAGAACAGCGAGCAGCAGGGCTGCTCTTTTCAGGGCCCTGGAGCATTTCCATGAGAGAAAGACCCACTCCAACACAGATACTATGCAGGGGCTCCTGGACAGATAAGGTCCACTGAGGAGAGGGCCCTAGGCTTGGGTCAGGAGAGGCACACATGACTAGAGAACTGGGCACTGGCAGGAATCTTGCTCTATTCCCAGATGAGGAACCCAGGTAAGTTCCAGAATAATCACCAAGGCCGCAGATAATGATAGCAACCCTCCCTTATTGGTGGAGGACACGTTCCAAGACCCCAGTGGCTGTCAGAGACGGTGAATAGTACTGAACCCTGTAACAGAACCCTGTAACACATCCATACATATGATAAAATTTAATTTATAAATTAGACACAAGAAAGAGATAAACAACAATAATAATTAAGGGAAACAAGTGTAGCAACATGCTGCAATAAAATTTATCTATGCGGTCTCTGTCTCTCCCTAAACATTTTATTGCACTGCATTCTTCTTGCCATGTGAGATGATACAAGGCCCGTGTAAGGAGGGGAGACGAGGCACATGATGTAGGAACTAAGTAGGGCAGAATGAGATTTCAGCATTCTAATCAGAATCACTGCAGTGTAAAGCTTACAAATCATTTATTTCTGAATTTTCCTTTTCATGTTTTCAGACATGTTTCCATTTCATGTTTTCCGTGATTGGCCATGAGTTACTGAAACCACAGGTAAGGGAAGACAAAGATGCATAGACATATATCTTCAGACAATAACAGTTAATCTGAAGGCCTAAAAATTGAGAGCAAGAAACATAAGGACGAAGCCAAGGAATTCTGAGGTAAGAACCAGTAAAGCAGCCACAGTCACATGAAGAGAACAGGCCAAGTTTCTTAGTGAATGGATATTCCCAGAAGCCTTGCAGGGAAATGGACAAGCTAGTCTTGGACGGCCTTTTTCTCCTGGTCCTTGGACTCAGGAGAAACCTTGGCCCAGGTCAACCAACGTGGCACTTCTGCGCATCACCAGTGTGGTTTTCCTATTGAATATGCCTATTTTGGGCAAACTCTGTGGAAGGGATGCCAGCCACTAGTGAAGACTCAGAACTTCCAGGCTGGCCCAAGCCTTAAAAGTCAGGTCGCCTTTCTTTTCCCCAAGCCTGCCTCCTTGCTCATCAGCACCAATCAATCTGTCTTTTTTTATATCGTGAAATGTAATGGAAGCAGGAAAAATGGGAATCACAGGGGAAGAAAGAAACCCTGCAGCCAATAAGGATCTCCTGATCTTTGCCTGATGAGTTGTCTTGATAGTTTCCTGACATTTCTGCTACCCACCAATCTCCCGGACAGAGACGCCAATTGACTTTTCCAGTTTCCTGGAGTGGAAAACTACCAGCCCCGGCTGCAGGAGGGAGGCCACACACTCAACCCGTCCGAGCTCCTATGAGGCCTGGAAGGCAGTCTGCGGAGAAGCAGCTGCCACCAGTCCCCAGCTTCCCAAGGATTATTTTTTTATGCTACCCCGCCAAGGCCAAGCGCCTGAAAGGGCTGCTTGTTCTGTGATATTTACCATCCCACTACCAGCTCCAGGCCACAGGCTCCTGTCAATGAGCTTCCTCTATGTGGCTTCCAGGAAAACACACAGAACACGTGAGGCCTGACCATGGAGATCTGGCTGCTGGTCTTCTCTGAGCACACACAGCTGACACGGGTGGATTACCAGGGTCAGCTGGGGGACCCAGACCAGACTATGGTCTAAAGGAACATGTATAATCACAAAACTTTAGAGTCAGGAAGGGGCTTAAAATACCAACCTCTAAAAAGTCTCAAGGAGACAATGGGACGAGGACGAAAATTCAGGTTTCCTGGTCCCTGGTTCTTCCTTCTTCAGCCCCAGGCCACCGTGATTTTGTGCCTCCAGTTCCAGAAAAGGCAAAGTAATTCCCCCAAGCTCCACACAGCTGGCTACTTTAGACTGATTCACTGTGCAGGTCAAAGCTTACCAAGTGGGTTCTGCGAGGGGCCGAGCGAGTTTAGGCTCCTTTCTCTAGTCTATTTCACCAACACCTCTTTTCCCTAGTTGAAATTTCCCTTCAAAATAGTCCTTCATGATTGCACAATTCCTGAAAGTTCAAAATATCTTCCAGAAACAATTATGGCCAAACGTGGGGAAGAAGTTCTCAAACTGTGATGGGTTTCAGGGTTCTGAGGTATGGATCAGACAACACGGGTGTTTTCCTACTTCATTGTATCCGCGAGACCTGCACAGGAAAATACTGTAGCATGTCCTTTCCCCCAGCAGGGATGTAAGTCAAGAAGGGATGTGGATGTAAAGATGAGGAGATGGGCCACAGTTTGGAATCATAACATGCCTATTCTTAAAACTTCATTCTACCACTTCCCAAGACTAGTTACTAAAACTCTGTGGACTCAGTTTCCTCATACTTCACAGGCAGAGTTGTTATAGACATTGTGCATAATATATACCAAGAAGTTAGCACACCTTATGGAATATAATAGCCTTATATAAATGATGTTTAGAAGGAGGAGGAAAGGGACTTATTATGTTAAATATTGCATTCATTCCTTCCCATTTCAGTAGGTTTGTAACCTTAGAAATGTTCCTTAAGCTTGCATCCTCAGTTTAATAATGATCATAATTGTTTCCAGGAATACTGTCAGAAATACATTAATATATATAAACTTAGAGCAGTAATGTTTTTTGTTTTTTTAACTTTATATTTGATTTTTTTTAATTTTATTTTAATGGTACATTTTAGATGTACATAGTGCAGTAATGTTTAATAAAGGTTTGGTGTTATTCATTCTTTTTACTTTGATTCATTCTAATAAAAGGTTGGCCCTGGCTTCCAAAGTCGCATAAGAATAAAAAAAATTGGTGAAGAAATACGGGGTTAGAGGAGAGTAGGAATAATAAGATAAGCTCCAGCCGAGGTTAGTTTCCAAACTATATCACATGAGGTCTAGACCCTTGGTTGGTGACAAGCTATAAATTTGGCTCTGAGCTTCCCGGCAGTTAATCCAAAAAGTGAAACATAATCAGTTACTAGGAGTCACAGTGGCAACCAAGTTAAAATTTGATTTCTTGTTCTAGGTGGAACATACAGAGCATCTCACAGTGTTCAGTGCCCCTCATGAGAGTAACTAGAAAACCTAGAGAGATGAGAGAACTTCTGCAGCCACTTTCAGTGATTTGCTGAAGGTTTTTGTTTTTGTGTGAGACAGTGTCTCGCTATATATTTCAGGCTGTAGCCCGGGCTGGCATCAAGCTCTAAGTGAGCCTCCTACTTCCGCCTCCCTCGTGCTGGGTTTACAGTCAGCAGAGCTCTGGGGGAAGATCCGGGACCCACCGCACATGAAGAACTCTCCTCAGGGTGGCGCCTGTGCCAAATGCAGGGCTGCGGGGCACAGGATGTGAAAACCTGAGGAAAGCCGGAAGTCAAAGCCGACTTTTTGGACAATAAGACAAGGATAAGAAAGATTTCAGGACCTAGCGGCAGAGAGAATACAGGGGAGTTTTTGAGAACTGTGCACGGCCAAGAATTCACACTTATACCCTCCCAGTTGAACGCAGTGAAAATGTTCTGCTCTGCCAAGTATGGGCAGATCCAACTGCTTCAACGGCTGGCCAAACTGGTTGGCTTGCGTCTTCCTGCAAAAATCAGAGATCCAAATCCATTCTCTAGGAGAAGACCATACTAGCTTTATTGGAAAATAGGCCAGGCCAGTTTCTACCAATAGGCTGGGTGTTTTAGTAGCTACAAATAAAGAATAATGTGCAGTTGGGGATTTAGCTCAGTGGTTAGAGTACTTCCCTTGCAAGCACAAGGCCCTGAGTTCGTTCCCCAGCACCAAAAAAAAAAAAGAATAATGTGCTCAAATGTACCCAAATATATGAATATATGTAAATACTTCACTGTTGGCATTTCAAGGTGGAATTCAGACCCAATCTGTCAGGTATTGTAACCTATATTCAATATATAAGATCTAGAAATGAAGAATGCCTTCTATTACAAGGATTGCTAACTGAAGAAATGCTTTGTCCTCATAAAATAAATTAGAGGTTAGTTTTATTTAGCCAAGAAACACATTAGTATCCAAAGATGTATTATGCTGTCATTCTTAAATTTTATTAGTACCACTATTTACCACTATTAAGCAGGATCTGCAGTAAGAAAATCTATTACCAATCCTAAATGTTGGTCTACTGTGGAAGCAAACAAACACATTAAAACCATACCTTTCCCATGGTATGTTTACCTATTTTCATAGCCGAGGCCCCTCCCATGCCAGGACAAATCATTTCTTAAATTAGCAATGCTTGTGCATAGAAGGTATGTTTCACTTTCACACCTTCTGTCTTTATAGCAGGTTACAACACTTGAAAATAGAACCTGAATTCCTCCCTCGAAATGCCAAGAGTAAGAGATTTACACAAAATTTTAGCACACTTTCCTCTATTTATAACCACTGAAATACTGTACTTGTGGATTGAATAGCAGGGAAGTCGGGCATAAGTGCAGAGGCCGCCCCCTCCCCTCCCACCTGGCATGGCTCCCCTCTGTGAGGGGGAGGGATTTTCCAACCCCTAGATATCAGAAGTACTCCATCTTAGTGGTTTCAGTTCAGGGGCTTCCGTTTATCATTCTGATTTATTTCCTCCATGCTTCACATCCTATTATTTAAAGGAATGACACTCCTGTGGCTCCTTCTCAACTTCCCAACATCTTTGTGAGTTCAACTCTCACATGGCATGATTTAGAGCTATTTGCAGGAAAATACAGACAAGCGTGAAGGTTCCTTGACTTCCTTTCTTTGGTCCTTCTCCTCAGTCCTCAAACATTCACTGATCGCCAGTATAAGCCAGGCAGTGTGATAGATGCTGGTGATGAGCACAAGGGAGATCATAGCCACAGCAAATAAGACAGAGGCCAAAGTCATAAACATCTCTGAATCCGGGCAGGAGAGGGGGAGTTGCATATTTTTCAACAACTCATCACCTCCCACTTAAACCCATAAAAAACCTCAAAGACTTGACTGTCTTCACTTTTGTTTTACTTTACTGTGTATGTGTCCAAACCACCAAAAGTTCTGGGAGGCCTGTCTTGCTACATTCGTGCTCTTCAGAGAGCTGCTAGCTCAAACCAAAAGCTAAGGCAGCAATCGCACTATTCACCCTTGAAAAAATACACTGCAACAGATATACTCAGCCGGGGCACAGGGCCCTGCATTCCCTCAGAGCGCAGGGGTCCTAAGAGGCTTGTTCCCCACAAGCAGCTGGATTCTGTCTTGTACACCACAGGGAAACGGATTGCTTAAGGTAATGACCAACGATGGATAAGAAAACTGAGGTTCTGACACTTTGTCCAAGCTCACCCAGTTAGTATGTGGTAGAGTTGAGCCCAAAGTTAGGTCTGGTAATAATCTCTACAAAAATGTTTCCTCCTATTACTTTATCTCCATGAGCCTCAGTTTTTTCATCTGTAGAAGACCAGATTAAATCAATCATTCTTGGTCTTTTCTGGAACTGATCACAGAGGCTTTTCAGTATTCAATAATAGTTAGAGCTCTCCATTGGAAGATGAACCTTTCCCTCTGCGTTCAGTTTGGGATGCAATTTCATGGAGTTCCTGGGCCCAGTATGCATGAGCAGCTAGTCAATGACTCTAAGGTTCCTATGCTGATATCCTGGGGTCTCACCCACAGGAAATGGTAGAACATTTTACTGGAGCTAGATCAAATTCCAGTTCTGCCACTTGGCTTCCTCTATATAGATTTACATAAAGTCTATGGGCCTCACTTACTCCTCTGTGAAACTAGAATCATAATGCTAATTGCTGATGGGATTATTGTGAAGATGAAATCACACCTTCAGATGGTACCAAGATTATATTAAAGGTTCACTGAGTATTCATTGATGTGTTTCCTTGAGTTTTGTATTCTCTTTTTCTCTATTTGGCATAATCAAGGGAGTTCAAGGGGCAATTGAGTTTCTGTTGTCCCCAGAGAAAGATCTTTTTACTAGCAGGAAGAATAGCAGAGGCCACCCTCAGGCTGAACTCAACAAACAAACATGCAATCAAGAAAGAACCAATTTGAGCAGGATCTAGTATTGCTTATTTAAGAGTAATTCAACTAGGGAGGTCTCCTCCTTGTCTCTTTATCTCTCTTCCAGGGCCTGCTCAAATTCTCTCTCCTTTCCATTCCCCTTCCCCTCTCCCCTCCCCTCCTCTCCCCTCCCCTTCACCTCTCCCCTCCCCTCCTCTCTCTCTCTCTCTCTCTCTCTCTCTCTCTCTCTCTCTCAGTGTAATACCTCAAGCCTAGTTTCAGAAACCTGAAACCAGCACCACATTCTCACTGATAGATCAGGCCATTTAAACCCTCTTGACGCATCTCTGGAGACATGAATGATGAGAACCCAGGGAAACAAAATGATTTTCCAACGTGGAAATGTGCATGGATCAAGTGACATGGATCAGTTTTAATGGAGGAAAAGAGGGTAGGAATAAAGGGACACCTCGGTTCAGAAGGGAACTAGAGCATTCCCAGCGCTTCAGCCTGTTCGTGAGGCTGAGTCGGTGCCAAAGGGCTGCCAGTGCCAACCTCATTTAGCATGTCGATGAGACTAAGTTTTCAGATACAACCTCTACATGCTCCTGTTAACCGTGTTCTATTCTTCAGCCTCAAGCTGCCCCTCAGAACTGAATACCTGCCACCTCCATAAAAGTGCACTGGAAGAGGCAGATAGGAAACCATGAGGCTGCAGAGGTATACAGCATTTTCAGAGAAAGGTCATTTTCTCAAATTGCTTCCTGAGTGACCAGGTGGTATGATGGAATGAACCTGGGGCTGGGGAACAGGTAGTTCCAGGTCCTTGTCCCCACTTTTATCGCTGGCTAATTATATGATCATGGGCAAATCACTCACCTGCTTAAAATCCCATTTCTTCCATCTGTAAAGTAAGGATGGTGGACTTAGATATCTCTAAGTTCATTCTATTATGAATAGTTCTAGGGTTCTAGTTGACGTGACTCTAAGAACTTACTGGAGTGTGGGAAAGACAAAACCCACAGTGTCAAAACTAAAACAGAAGTGGGATCAAAAGAAAACCTCCTCCTCCTCCTCCTCCTCCTCCTCCTCCTCTTCTTCCTCCTCCTCTTCCTCCTCTTCCTCCTCCTCCTCCTCTCCTCCTCCTCTTCCTCCTCTTCCTCCTCCTCCTCCCGAATGTCTTTGCCTCTCCTTTCAAAGTGGGAATGTTCTGCACCCCAAAGGAGGACTCCCATCCCAGTGCTCTGAACTGGCAGCAAGTTGCTGCTTCCTGTGAAGGGAAAAATGTGATGTGAAAACTGGAGTCCCAGCACTGCCCTGCCTGGCCCTGAGCTGCCTTGGCTGTCAGGGAGAAGCAGTATTGCCCCCTATTCAAAAACAAGCAGTTGTCACAGGCCAACTCAGGAGAGTAAGGCCAACCATCTCCGTGCCCTCTCCACTCCGTGGCTCTCTAGTTGGCCGCCTGGGTCTCAGGCCTTCAGACTTCAGCGCTGTTTTCAGGATAGTCAGGTTGCTTCTACTATTCTCCTACCTGGAAGAGTGCAAGGGCCGGGACCCCTCACGAGCCATTGAAAGAGTGCTTTTATGGAGGAGACTGAGAAATAACTCCTAATAACCTGGCATATTCTTATACCTGGATGTGGAGTCTACAGCCTTCCATCCCCGCAGAGGTAGCTCTTCTTATCTATCAAGCCCAGCACCTCCAGCTCAAGCTGGACATGCAGGACAGTTCATCTACGGACCCTGCAGGGAGAGAGGGCTGCGGCTCCGCTGGGTCTTTCACTCATCACCCTCCATCAGCAGCCCTGCATGTACCTCGCCCTCCTCCCAGCCGCTGCAGTAGATGCTGTTCATCCTTCTGCAAGGATTTTCCATGGTCCCACCTCTAGAGCGAAGGATGTCCTCAATCAGGGCGGTTTCTAGCACAGTATTAGTAAGTCCCTGCAGATCATGCTGAGCGAGGTTTCTGCACACAGCCTGTCACTAGGGAGCATTGTAGGGTTTAAGCATAAAATACGTTTATCGGTCATCTCTTATTCTCAGTCCCAAAGGCAGAATAGTCCCGAAGTTCATACTCCGGACTCTGAGTCTGGGAGGTGGCAGAGGTTTGGGGACAGTGATCTTCCTGACAGAGAACAGCCGTGCAAGCTCAGGGGCTGTGCTTCCTGGTTTGGAGCCCATCAAATCTTCTATGATAGGCAGGAGAGCTCCCATATCATAAAGTCATGGCAATGTTGTGATAGAGGGGGTCTTATGGTTTACCTAACCCAACTTCATCTTCCCAGAGGTACAAAGATAAACAAAGTACAACACATAACAACTTGCTCAATGTCACAACAAATTTATGCCCAAATCAGGATTATTACTGGAGTTGTTACTAAAAACAATAAACAAAACTAAAATGTTTTTCTATGTGAACTTCAAGCCATTCATCAGAATCTTCAAATCATGTCCAAATCATTTGCTGACTTGCAGAAATTAGTTTTACAAATTGTTGTATAATTGTTCGATGTGGATATTGTTAGCTAAATGACATGCCTGAGTTAGGATTTTGACATAGGAAACTGCTTCAGACCCTTTAAACAAGGTCTCCATTGCACTGAAAATAACTAGGTTTCGGGTTCTGTTGCTCTGTCGAATCTAGAAGACGTCGAGCACTCTGTCCTCCATTCAGGGCTGTGTAAACACACCCTCATCTCAGCATTTTCTATGCAGGCCTTCAGAGCCTCCACCATAGGTCCCTGTGACAATGTCACCTTCAACAGTGCCCCATGGTCATTGCTAGACATGCCAGTAACTCCACCCGCCCCAACAGCTGCTCTGCCAAAGCTCAGATACTTTAGAAGAGTGAGCCAGCCGCTGCACTGACATCCTGCCTCGGCAGGTTCTGTCTCACACCACCCCTGCTCAGCAGCCTCCTTGGAGAGATGCCTGCAGGAGACAGTCTCAGGTGGGAAAGAAGCACTTCAAATGTTGACAAGCTTGTTCATCCTCTCTTGGTGGCTGATGATTTGTATATTGATATTTTGCCATAGTCAGTGTCACTATTACCAAAGAAGCCACGCCAGTACCGAAAACTCACTCACATCGGTCCATAGGCATTGTGAAATCTTCGACTACAAGCTTAAACAAAGGGGCTTAATTTATATCATTAATTGAATTGAATGCTGAGTATGATTACTGTTTGCCAACTAATATTTTATATTCAATAATCAATAAAATACATTCCACTATTTTAATGATCAGCTATACATTAAATTTGCTTATAATGCAGACCTCCTGACTTAAGGTCCATGTTATACCATGTGACCACCCTGTGGGACAATCTGGCCAAGAATGTATTCAGTGTCTCCACACTTTCAGTTAACTTTCGAGATTCTCAGGCACCTTCAGTGTTTCAGCAGACACCCGTACGAACTCCTAAAGAATCGTTCTTAAATCAACATGCACTCACTATATATCCACTCTACGTTCAGCACTGTGCGTACCACGTGATCCCACGAGGCCAAAGCTTCCTGACTATCCCCTTTAATACCGATGATAAATGGAACCATCTCATCTGCTGCTAATTCTTATCTCTGTCATTTAGGTGCCACCTTCCTATAAAGAGCTTTATAAATCATGACCTCTGTTACTTTTTCTCCTGGCATAAAAAAACCATACAAAGACCGACACCATAAATAAGAAAAAAATTAAAATGATTATTTGCTGTTTTCAAACAGTTCACATCCTGCTGCAGTGCCATGTTGCATATTCTAATACAGAAGCCCAGCTATTGTGGTGTAACCATTAAATGCCTCCACGGCCTGCTGGTCTCCTCCAGCATGCCCAGCACCAAAACATCCTGCCACTCGGGGCACTTTCAGCACTCCTCCTTGGATCAGATCGAGGAGAATGCAGTAGATGGCAACCAGACTTTGATTCCTGCAGGACAGAAACACGGACAGAAAACTGCAGGAATGGTGTCCAAGTTCAGATCTGAGATGCAGGGCTAAGCTCAGTGCAAGAAAGTCACAAGACACTGGACGTATTCAGCCAATAATTCTTTGATTTTTAAGGACTTTTGATCGTATTTCCTATGGAGGATATAAAGACTAGCCCATAGACACAGAATTTTTGTAAAGGGAAAAGTGCAAACATTTTTGCAAACATACACCAATGTTATGAAAAGGGCAAAATGCATGCGCCCTCAAGAATCCAAATACTGTTAAATGGAACAACTGAACTCTGTATACTATTGTGGGATACTAAATTGGTAAAATGGCTTTGGAAAACTCTTTGGCATTATGCAGAAGAGTAGATCATATGATAACCGGAAACCCAGAAATTCCACTTTTTGGTACAAACCTAAGAGAACTGAGAATATGTCTCCACTAAAAGTTCTATGTAAGCATTCTTATGTCATAGGAGTTTTATTCATCATGGGCCTAAACAGGAAACTATCTGAATTCCCATCCACAGTAGACTGGCTATATAAAGTGCTCAAAGTAACATCTTACAACACTGAGGATGAACTGCATGCAACAATAGGCTGACTATCATAAGCAAAACACTGAGCAAGAAAAGCCAGGCAAAGAGCATTTGTGCATTATGTAAGTCCTTTTATACAAAATACAAAACAGATGAAACTAATCTATGTTGCTAACAAGCAGGATAATGGTTACCTTCAGTGTGGGAGTGAAGTGATCAGAAAGGAGCCTGAAGAAGGCCTTCAAGTGCTGATAAATTTCTGTTTCTTGAACCGGGTACTGTTTACGTGGATGTGTTCAGTCCGTGAAACTTGTTAAATTGAACACTTAAGCTATGTATGCCTCTATATTTATATTTGTGGAAGAATGAAAAATACACTAATTCTTTACCCACCCCTGTATACAGCCCTTTATCATGTAGATGTTTTGTACTGTCCCATTCTGACTCTGAGCATGGCCATGAGATTCATTTTGGCCAGTGAGATTTTAATAAGCATAGGTTTTTTGAGCAGTGGCTTGAAAAATGCTTGCACATTCATGCTTCTGCTTCTGTTCCTGTGCCATTGCTATGAAAACATACCCAGGCTAGTCTGTTAGAGGATGAAGCAGAAAGCCATCAAGTTTTCTCAGTCATGAGAGCCAAGACCAACCGAGATGAGCCAACGGCCTGCTGCTCCCAGATACGCAAGTAAACAAGACAGAAGAGAAAACCATCCAACCAAACTCTGCAGAAGCCATCAAACTACAAGCTCAGGTGCAAAATAAACACTTGTTTGAAGGCACTGAGCCTCAGGTTATTAAGCTCCATTATTGTGTAGGAGATAAATGATACCATTGTATACTTTGGGTTAAAGTTCAAAAATACATGCATTACAAAAAAAAAAATAAAAGCACGAATTTTGGCTTAAAAGATTCCTCTCACACATCTGTAGGAAAGCGTGCCTCTCTGGGATGCCCTAGACAGTGCAGCAGAAACATAACAGGACATCCAAATACAATAAAATCTAGGCCTAAGACAGCAAGAGACCAGTAATAACCAACTTGCAGAAGTTCTCCAAGACAGCTAAAACTTCTCTCTGTTTTGCCCAGAAGACGAGGAACAACAGTTGCATCTTCCACTTCTCATTTAAAAAAAAAAAAAAATCCACTTACAACACCTACTTTATATCAGAAACCCAGAATACTTAACATGTCATATATGGAGGAGGAATGTGTGTTATTTTCTATTTCTGGTTTGGCCATGTTTCATCACAGAGGTTAAAAAAAAGCAAAACAAAACAACAACAACAAAAAAAACCAGACTTTTGAACCCGCTTGCTGAGGCTTTTGCCGAGAAAAACACCAATGGACTTAAACATTCAGCTAGTTCCCAGCATGTAGCTGGGCAGGGCTTTGTTACCTGGATTGACTTGAGCTTTGGCAGAACTCAAAATCGGCAGCAGCAGGAGCGGCACCAACAGCATCCTGGGAACCAGCGTCATCTCAGAAGATGGAGTTGGAACTGGAGTCTGCAGCCCACCAATAATGTGAGGAGAAGGAAAGAGAAGGAGAAAAAAATGAGACAGGCAGATGCCACCAACATCACTGAACACAGTTTTCGTAGCTAATTTTGTGCTCCGTATTTAGAACACCAAATCATACATTTGGGGGGCTTGAATGGTACATCCAATAATCACCTACTATAAGAATTTTCAAACAGTGTTAGTGCACTCATGGAACTCAAATCAGCAGAACTATAGTTCTATGGTAACATTTTTCTAACACAAATACTTACCCAAATGGTAAATAGTGGTAAAGTAAAATTTATATCTGTGATAGCAATCGATGCTGTCATAATTTCAACACTGATTCCAATATTAAACCAAGAAAAATACTCAATAAGTTTAATGTGTTTTCCATTCAAACTATAAAATTTTAGTATTTCTCCTGATTCATTAGCTCTGGAGTGGTAGCTGGGATTATACAAGGTGTGATTGAAATATATGATGAGTGTTTACATTTTTTTAAATGTATTACAGTAAAAGACACATTGTCATTAATCCCTCTCAAAATACTCCCCCCTCTTCAAACATGCTTATCCCATTGTTCTTGACACTTTCTGAAGTAGTTCTGGAAGTTCTCTTTCATAATTGTCTTTATGAGGTCTAACCAAAAACACAGTGAGTGTTGCTGCCAAGTATCATCCAACAAAAAAGCTGGGCTCATAAAAATATTATGGTATGTCCTCATTTACCTTATTCATCGGACATGGCATCTTGTAAATTCTGGCTTGTCCCTAAAGTCAAAATGACCAGGAAAAGTAAACATTTTGAATCAGTTTAAGACATCCAGGCAGCCACAACAGCACAGTTAAAGACACTGACAAAAGAAGACTTACAGAACTCCGTCAGAAAGTGGCAAGAATGATAAGTTTAAAAAGGAATTAATGGTAATGTGTCTTTTACATTAATAATTTTTTTAAAAAATGTATACCCACACTGTCCTTTTTGGTCACATCTCATATATTTTTTAGTTTCCAAAAATGATCATGAAATAATAGATTAGATATAGAGATATCAGTATATTTAATAAAGATACAGAAGTATGCATATGAAAATATTTATAAATATTTGTATATACTTGGCAGTATAGTCCTTGCTCTATCTGCTCAGAGGGCCTAAAAGCAATAACATCCTAACAATGAGCACCCAGTAACAATGAGCACATCCAGAACCCAGACCTTGGTTTCTAATACCATTCTCCACGTAAAAGGAATCAGAGTTCCTTGAGGAAAAGGACTGATACTAGGACTGAGGCAGGAATTGTATATAATAAACCTGGAGTATCTTTAGTACCAGAAAACGAAAAGTGCACACTCAAAAAATAATAGAAGTACATCAAAGGGATACAGAAATCAATTGAAAAATCATCTGGTAGACAAAGCTGAAACAACTTGAGCAACAAAATAAATAAAGTAATATTGCATTTTAACCCAAAGCACAAAATAAATACCCGTGAGTCCATGCTGAAGTAAATAAATGATGGAGTAAACAAATGGGGGAGAGCAGACCATTTCCATGCAAAAGAATTCCAAATAATTTATATTACTAATCTCCTCTTAAAGAAGTGAAGCATAGTTACCTCCTTCCCTCTGACCCCTTAAGTGTGCTTCCATAGTAACCTTCTTCCAAAGAGTGCAGTATGGAAATGGAGAAAAAAAAATAGTAACTTTTCAGTGGAGAAATCTGACAAACGTTACTTCGAGCCGGGTGATCGTGCTTAACATCAGCACTGATAGGTCATGTTGACAGCATGTGTCCTTGATATGATGTGACAAGAATGACATTTTCTTTCTGTGCTTTTCTTCCCAAAAAACCAATCCCCTAGTCTATTTAAGGGGAAAATATCAGACAAATTCCAAACAGGAACGTTCCACAAAATTCTCCTATAAGTAATCCTCAAAACTGTCAAGATCATCAAAAACCACAAAGTCTAAGAACTATCACTACTAAGGGAGATTACAGATGTGATGTGTGATATCCTGATGGTGTCCTGGAACAGAAAAAGGACATTAGGAAAAACTGAGGAAGTCAGAGTAAGTTATGGACATTAGTTAACAATGATGTATCAACACCAGTTCATTCATACCGACAAATGTACTTTACTAATATAATATACTAACAATAAAGGAACCTGGATGTGGGGTAGCCAGGAATGGTATATACTATCTTCATGATGCTGTGAACATAAAACTGTTCTAGAATAAAAAGTTTTTTAAATGTCCCCCAAGTAATGCCAAAAATCAAGCAAACATCGACTTCTTTACTAGAAATAAAATGCACAATAAAATTACGAAGGGGGAAATCCCATTAAGCTGGAGTGATTAGGGAAGGCCTCGTGGAGAAGCCAGTGTTTGAATTTCTGAAGGATGATTAAGATTTTAGCGTGTGTGGTACTGGGGATTGAACCCAGGGCCTTTATGCTGAGCTACATTGCCTGCCCATTTGTAATTTCTGTAAATTTTGAGATAGGGTCTCACTGAGTTGCTAAACTGCCTGGGCTGGGCTCAAGCTTACAGTCCTCCTGCTTCATTCTTCCAGTGTGCTGGGATTACCGACCTGTGCCACCATCCATCACTAGAATGAATAGGATGTGAATAGGCGGGAATGGAGGTGGAATGAATTAGAAGATGACAGGTTTAGGGATAAGACATGATTTTAGGCAACTGAGGCTTTCTATGATGACTTCTAAAGAGCAGAATACAGACCTATCTAAAGAGGTAAAAATAAAGAAAATAAACTCAGATACTCAGATGGTTTTGTGTGAAGAGACTAGAGCTAAAGAAACCAAATTTGGAAGAGGAAGGTGACCCCATGGTGTGGACAGGAAGGAGGTGGTCTATAGACAACAATGGTGGTGAATATGGTTTCATTTCATGGATTTGTATATGATAAATGCATGTATCAGTGTGCTACTCACTTCTAGCTGCAGGAGTGCTGTTTCCATAAATTAGTCCTCAAACAAAAAACCCAGAAAAAAAATACATAGGTGGATTTGGGCTGTAGTCAGCTCTAGCCAGCCCATGACCACAATCTAGATTGTCTTTCCACAAAGAGCTGAGCTCTGATTAGCAGCTGTCTAGTGGGTGCTGAGGCCTGGGACTGCCATGGCTAACCACTGCGTCCTCCCAATCTTTTGCAGAAATCTTTTCCTTCCCTTCCCCAGAATATGTGATAAATTATTTCTGTTACATCTTGATATTGTTATAAAACTATTCATTTAATTGTTAGATTTGAAATGGCTCTTTCTTGTATTCCCAAAATAATACTTTATATTTTATACAAAGTACATGTTGAAAACTAGTTTTTAACTAAACTAAGCCAACTAACTTGTGCTTAACTAAGTGCTCAAGAAATATTAACCTCCTTTCTGAACCTGTTGCTGAGTTTCAGACTGTGTTTCTCCAAAAATAGCGATGACTTTTCTGCTTTGCCCAAAATTAAAGTGACCAGCAGCTAACAAACACAGAAGGATCCTAATGCACATGGAACCACTATACCTTTCCATCAGTGTCTAATGCATGGCAGGGACGACCTCATGTAATATTCACAGTGGCTCGAGGAGCATTGTTTTCACCAGTAAGGTAGTTGAGAAGGAAGAATTTAAAACTGATCAGGTTACACAGTTGATAGATTAAAAAAAAAGTTTTCTGTGAGCCCAGGGTTTGTATTACTCCAAAAACCATGTGTTTTCATTGTTGCTCTTCCTTTTCTTTTCTTTCTTGTCTGTTATCACACTGTAAGATCCTTTGATACAGTCTCTGCCTTCCTCCCTAGAGCTATTCTCCTGTTCATCTTCACCACACTCACACTGGGGCTCCTCCATCGCTCTCTGTCACTTTCTTTTGCCTGAAACCCTCTGTCAAGAAGTTTCATTCCTCTCCTTTGTTTAGTTTAGATCTCCATTCAATGGCCACTTCTTCAACAAAACAGTATCTGATTCGCTGGATTGTTACATACACTAAGAACTAATTTTTCTATTTACAAATGACAGAGTTTCTAATTATATATGCATAGCTGTGATTAGTATCCCTTATAAACTCCATGTTTATTTTACATGTTATTCTGTTTTTGACACCTCCCAGAGTGCTTGATAAATATTTGATGGGATGAATTGATGACTGCCTTGAGCAAAGCCCCAAAACTTATCATCAGCAAACATAATTCTTTTCTACCCTTTTGAATGAATCATTCTGAGGGTTTAATATTTAGCAATGTGACATCTGATGTGTGCACAGAACTCAAAAGCATACATGGAAGCATGTTAAGGAGCTAGAAAGGTCCTTCTGTGCTTGAATCTTTGATTAATAGAACCAATTCCCTTGCCAATTTATTAAAACCTTTAAAAATAAACTCAAAATGCAAATTATCCTAGTCAAGTTATTGGCCATCATTTACTTATTCACCAACTAGTTCATAAATGTCTATTGGGTGCAATTATAGGTGATAAACACATTAATAAAAAGACAAAGACAGTCCCTGTAATCATAGACCTTATAGTGTACATGTAAATATATTAAAACACTTTAAAATATATGTATGGTTAAAAAAAGAAGAAGAAGAAGAAAAGTAGAATAATGTTATAGTGAGTAAGTTAGAGCTATTCCAGGTAAGGTGGCCTTTATGATTATGCTTTGGCTCAAAAATAGAAAAACAGAACAATGAAGAGAATGAGCAAGGCAGAATAAATTAATGAATAAGTGGGAAGTTGTAATATGATAAAAGGAACATTTAAAATCAGTGAAGTTTCAGATGATTCAATAGATTTTTCAAAAGCAAATAAAGGTGTTTCCATCTCTCATACAAAATTTGAGAAGCCAAAATGTGAAGAGAGAACTGTAAATGTATTTCAACAAAATATAGGAGAATTTGCTGTAAGGTAAAAGTAAAGAAGTTTTGCACAAATAAGATATGAAAGCAAAATTCATAAGTTTTTAAAAATGGTAACTTTCTCCATCAAAAGCCAAATGTTCTTCGAGACCAAAAGATATCACAAAACTAAGAGAATCCCCTTCCAGGGATGCCAGCAGGAGACCACAGATGACCCCCATGGCTTGAGCCCAACTGTCAGTGTGTTCTTGGGCCACTGACACATGACAGCTCCTCCCCTACCAGCGACGCCAGCAGGAGTCAACAAATGGACCCCTGCGGCTTCAGCCCAACTGAGAGTGTGCTCTTGGGCCACTGACCCATGACAGGTCCACCCCTTCCAGGGATGCCAGCAGGAGTCAGCAGATGGACCCCCCCCCCAGCTTGAGCCCAGCTGTCAGTGCACGCTTGGGCTGCTGACCCACGATGGCTCTGCCCGTGCACCAGCAGGGTCAAACTCCAATAACATTGCCTCTGTCTCTCTCTCCCTTGCTCTCCTTTTTTTTCTCTCTCTTTTTTTACCCTTTTCTTCTTTACTGGTCCAAGCCATCACTACCAAGTAGAGCCAAGAATACCCACATCACTGAGGAAAGTTTTGGAGACATAAAGGGGTAAAAAACCACTTCACTAACAGGAAACTCACTATATACAAATTCCTGGTTTATATTAGATTCTTCTTTATAACTGTGTAGACTTGCTCCTATGGTTAAAGATACAAAATTAATAGTTAATAGTTATCACAGTAATTAATGCTTTTGCTATTGTTAATGTACTGGTGTAACAAGGGTGTTATACAGCTTATAACCAGTTGTACTTTCTCATATGACAATACTGTAATTATCTGGGGCACTAATTATTAACATAGTCCAGGATTTTGAGACAGACCCAAAAGCCAAGAACCACATATACCCAGAAGACACTGAAGGAACAGATTTCTCTTTGGAAAGGATTGATATTTGTCTTCAAGTAACCTCCCATAAACAAAATATAAAAATCAACCCTGAAACTAAAAGGGGGGAAATACATATAGGCTCAAAAAAAAAAAAAAATGACAAGACGCAGAAGTAAAATGCAACCCTAGACCCCCAGCCCACCCAAAACAAATCCAGAGGACAATGAAATACAGGAAATTAGAAAACACCCAACCAAACTTTCAGAATGATAGCAGCAGAAGTTAAAAAACAGATGGATGAGGCTATAGAGAACATCAGATTAGAAATAATTACCCAAGTTAAGAAAGAGATGACATTCATAATGAAAGACCTGCTTAGTGAATTTAGAGTAGACACACACACACACACACACACACACACACACACACACACACACACACAAATGGAAAACTTGACCACTGAACTCAGGAAAGAAATGGAACCCATGAAACAGATCTAAACAAATATCCAGGAAACAAAAAATTTCCTTGAAAGTAACGCAGTAGATTGAATGAAAGTGAAGACAGAATCTCAGACCTAGATGAGAGGACAGCAGTTAATGACCATGAAAAAGAAAACTTCTTAAAAATAGCTAGGACTATGAAAAAGCAATACAACAACTGCAAGATGATGCAAAGAAAAACTACAAAAGATTAATTGGAGTGAATGAAAAAGCAGGAGACAATGCAAAATATATAAAATATTATTCACAGAAGTAATGACAGAAAACTTTCCAAACATAAGAAAAGAATTTGACATACAAATAAGTGAAGCATATAGAACCCCAATTACCCATGACCAAAATAAATCTACACTAAGACATATAATAATCAAGATTCCAGAAATACAACAAAAGAACAGAATATTGAAAAATCTTAGAGAAAAGAAACAAATCATCTATAAAAGTAAACCCATCAGAATCACAGCAGACTTCTCAACACAAACTCTTAAGTCAAGGAGAGCCTGGAGCAAAATATTTCAAGCCTTAAAAGAAAACAATCTCCAACCCAGATTGATGTACCTGGACAAATTATCTTTCAAATTCAATAATGAAATAATATACTTCCACGACAAATAACAACTGAAGAAATTCATGACCACAAAACCATTTCTACAGAATATTTTGAAGGATATCCTAGAAAAGGAAAAAGGAAACTTTAATTACAAGGACACTAATAAAAAGAATTCACTAGGCAAGACAAGCAGATAAACAGAGTAGATACTCAGAACCAACTACAAAAAAGGTTTATGACAAAGATAAATCAACATATAACAGTTATAACCATCAATATAAATGGTCTGAACTCACCAATCAAAAGAAACAGACTGGCAGAATGGATCAAGAAACAAGATCTATCAATATGCTGCATACAAGAGACATTTAACGCAAAAGGAAATCCATAGACTGAAGATCAAAGGATAGAAAACAGTATTTCATGCAACAGGACCCCAGAAAAAGCAGGGCATAGCTATCCTAATCTCAGACAAAGTGAACTTCAAACCAAGACTGATCAAGAGGGACAAAGAAGGTCATTACATACTTCTTCAGGGAAAATTCCAAGAGGAAGTAATAACAATCATTAATATCACCAAATATGCACAATCATTAATATCACCAAATATGCACAATCATTAATATGCACCAAATATCAGTGCACCTAACTACATAAAACAAATATTAAGGAACATGAAAGATCAAATAAACACTAACACAATTATAATGGGAGACTTCAATACACCACTTTCACAAACAGATAGATCAAGTAAACAAAAAATTAACAAAGAAATATCAGAACTGAATCAAATCTGTGAACAAATGGATTTAACAGATGTCTACAGAGTATTCCACCCCACAACAGCAAAATACACATTCTTTTCAGCTGCACACAAGATGTTCTCCAAAATAGACCACATACTAGCTCATAAAGCATGCTTAAGTAAATGTAAAGGAATTGACATTATCCCATGCATACTATCAGACTGTACTGCAATGAAACTGGGAATCAGTGGTAACAGAAACCAAAAAAACTACATAAACACATGGAAACTAAATAACATCCTCCTGAACAATAGATGGGTCACAGAAGAAATTAAAGAAGAAATTAAGCAATTTATACAGTTAAATGATAATACTGATACAACATACCAGAACCTATGGGATGCAATGAGAGGAGTGCTTTGAGGGAAATTCATTGCATTGAACTCAAACATCCAAAAAACAGAACAAGCTCAAATTAACAAACTAATATTGAACCTCAAACTTCTAGAAAAAGAAGAACAAATCAAACCCTAACCTCATACAAGAGAGGAAATTATAAAGATCAGAGCTGAAATTAATGCAATTGAAACTAAGAAAACAATACAAAGAATCAATGAATCAAAGAGTTGGGTTTTTGCAAGATTAAATAAAATAGACAAGCCCCTAGCTAATCTTATCAAAAAAAAAAAAAAAGGAAAGAAAAGACTCAAATTCACGCAATAAAAAATGAAAGGGGTGAAGTCACAACTGATCCTATGGAAATCCAAAGAATCATCAGTGCCTACTTCAAGAACTTATATTCAAACAAAATGGAAAACACTGAAGAAATGGACATATTCTTAGAAATGTGTGAATTACCAACACTGAATCAAGAAGATATAAAAATACTAAATAACCCAATATCAGCCATTGAAATTGAAGAGGTAATTAAAAACCTACCAACAAAGAAAAGCCCCGGTCAAGTCTTAGAGATGGACTAAACACATTTTGCATAATGAGATAGACATGAGTCTTTGTGGGGGGGTACCAGGGCTGAATGTTACGGTTTAGATCTCAAATGTCCCCCAGAACTCTTACGTGTTTGGAAGGTGATTGGATCATGAGGGCACTATAATCATCAGTGGAATTAACCATCAATGAGTTCAGTAACTGAATGTGCTGTTAGGAGGTGGACCCTAGTTGGAGATGGGTCCCTGGGAGCGTGACCTGGTTGGGTGTATTCTTGTCCCTGGCTCCTCTCTTTTCTCTCTGCTTCCTGGTTGCCATAGGATGAAAGATGAGCTACTTTTCTCTATTATTCTTTTCAATGATGCATTTCTGTGTTGGGGCCAGGGAACGTTGGACTGAACTCAGCAGAAACTGAAGTAAATAAACTTTTCCTCCTTTAAATTGTAGATGTTTCCTCCTTTAAATTGTGGGTATTATGTCCCTTGATATGAAAGTGATTAACACAGCATACAAATTGGATAATAATTTAAATAAAAATGCATAGAGCCTATGCTCCATATATCCCACTTATTATATTATTTATCCCACACAAAGACTTGTGTGTGCATACAATGGGATATGCATAAAAAGTACTTTGTAATATGTTTATTATGTAACAAAAACTTGCAAAAATGTCTATCAATAGGAAAATGCTATAAATTGTGGTATATTTCTCCTATGAAATAGTATGCAATAGTGTAAAACAATAAATTAGAGCTATATAAAGTTGTGCAGTTTGACATCCATGATATGTTTTTAGGTGAGTAAGCAGTTTGGAGTATTTATATAAAGCACACTATATTTTTATGGATACACAGTCACATACACACATTTATAGTATAAAAATATATAAAAGATTAAACACCGTTTGCCTCGCAAGCATGAGGCCCTGAGTTCGA
Organism: Hystrix cristata; assembly: GCA_004026905.1. Classification (NCBI taxonomy): domain Eukaryota; kingdom Metazoa; phylum Chordata; class Mammalia; order Rodentia; family Hystricidae; genus Hystrix; species Hystrix cristata. The sequence continues at coordinate 37,464 of PVJO010006834.1, forward strand.
TTCCCGGTACCAAAAAAAAAAAAAAAAAGATTAAACACCATATAATTAGAAGATGGATGACAGTATTTGGTGAAGTCAAAAGGAGACATTAGTCTTATTTGTAATGTTTTGATTTTTAACAAGGAGAAGGTATTCTTTGTTAATGCCATTTATATTAGTTTTTCTGACAAAAATAAGAAAACACTATTTCTGGAAGAAAGTTATCAGAATCTGAAGAATGCTGTGGTGGACTGATATAGTCAACTGGAGCAGGAATGCCCAGCTGGACTGAGTTGGTGTGGTTTTGGGTGTAGAGGATCCACCTGAGGATTGTCGCCAACACAACATAAAGGAGTTGTTGGCTGTTTCGCAGGCAAAGCTCTGTTGTGGCTGGTTCTTCAAAGGGAACTCAGCTATTCTCATCACAGAAGGAGCTCAGGGCCTTGCTGTTACCGGGGATGGTTGCTGTTCACTTCAGGGAAGCTCTGGTCTTCAACTCTGCTGTGAGAATTGTATTCAGGTTCTAGTACAGATTTCTTCAGCCTTTTAGTGCAGACACGTATGTACATGAGACATTGCCGTGGGCTGCCAGCCCTTGATTGGATCTTTCAGGTCTCCAGTGCATAGATAGACATTCAGCACTCTTCCTGCATTGACTTGCGTGTAAATTTTGTAACTTGCATTTGTCCTGTATTGAATCTGCTTTCTGGCAAACCATTGACTCTAGAAACCTAAGTAATACAAATGCTTTCCAACCAACCCTGCATGTCCCAGAGCTGGAGGTTGGAGAAACATGTCCTACACCCAAGAATCATTGGTAACATTGAGAGACAGTATTGATTAGGATATTTTGCATGCGAATAGAATACAAACAGAAAACAAGTGAGAATTACTGCTTGTATCTTCCTGTTTTAGAATGCTTTATTAGGTACTTAAAAATGCTTTATATAATTAAGCCTCAGAACAATCCTTTGGAGTGGATTTACTATCTCCCTTTTGGAAAATAGCATCACTCCACCCACAACATAGTCCTAGGCTGTTTTACTTGGTCTGGCTGCTGTTTCCCATTCATCACACTGAAAATAGTTTCTTTAGTTGTCTGTCTCAAGCTAAACAATGAGTAATTTAAAGTCAGGAATTTTATTTGTCTGTAATCAAAATGAAATTTATTCCTTCTCATTTGCTTGCTCTTTCTTTTGTGGTGGTGGGTGATTGAATCCAGGGCTTTTGCATTGAGCTACATTCTCAGTCCTATTTTATTTTATTTTATTTTATTTTATTTTATTTTTTGACAAGGTCTCACTAGTTACCAACTTGCCCAGGCTGGGCTTGAACTTATGATCCTTCTGCCTCAGCTTCCCAGAATTCTGGGATTGCAGCACACCTGGGTAAAATGGGATTGTTTTTGATTCACCTAGGTCACAAAGCTAGAAAGATGTGGTTAGCATTGATTCATTTCCTCTGACTCCAAGACCAGTACTTCTATACCCACAGGCCAACACTTTCCAGGGAACATAAGTGGACATGTGACTCAGAGAGAATATTTCTTAGTAGTACAGAATCCCCTTTCCTCTTCATGGTCAAAACCCTCTTCGCCTGCCAGGCCGAACACTTCAAACTGACTCCGGCGGAAGCCACTGCTCAGAACCTCTTGTAAACTTGTCAGGATCTGATGGAAGATGGCTGATTCTCTATCCCAAAATTGCCCACAAAGGGATATGATCAGGGCATGGGTTAAAGATGTCAGGAAATCAGGAAGTAAAATAGAAGGGAGTGTGGCGCTCACACCTAGAAATTAGCAGCTTTCCAGCAGTGAGGGAAAAAAGTCTGGGAGGTACAACTTTTCACAAATTATCTCCGAACTTGGAGTAACTTCCAGAAGCCTCTCTCTGAAACAGGGCCACAACAGAGTGAAAGACCAAGTCGCCGGCACATCTGCCTGACACCACCCTGTTCCATGGAGGGTTCCCACAGTAGGGCTCACTCTGGGTCAGTTCTGGGTCCCCTGCAGCTCTCTGTTATACAGCCCCGAGACCTCACCCCACCCCTTTGTTTCCAACTACCTTAGTAAATCAGAACATTTCCCTAGTAACAACCTTCACATGAGTGCTCATGTAGGTTAGTATTTGAGGCTGGAGCAAAGTATCTGGGACACAAGTGCCGAAATGATCTTTGAGCTGCCAAGTGAGAAAGGGATAACAGGAAATGAAGGTCACCATCACATCTGGGTCAATGTCCTGTCACCTCAGAGCAAGGTTTACTCTCTGTGCCATTGGAAAGAGCAGATGTTCCACGGTCCAAAACACAAGCCTACTACAATGTCTATTTTTTTATTATAAAATTGATAATACGTGAATAGATGATAGGTGAGATGAACAGATATAGACAGCTTTAGATAATATAAATATAAAGAGATATACCTTTATAAATATAAGAGCTAACATTTATTTGGAAAAATAAATCATTTCCACCCCTGTGATAATATGGCAAGTAAGCAGAGCAGGCAGCCATTGAAATCTCTTATCCTACAGAATGAAAAATTTGAAAAACTCTGTTCTTCTCAGGTCCCCGAACATAAAGCATAGATTGTACTGCTCTTTTGTTCTCAAGTCTGAACATTAGCCAAAGCAGCAAAACTGGAGGTACGTCCTACTTTAAGAAATGTCCGAACTTACCAAACTCATAAATCATGACATGTTTATTCACATTACAGAATAGCTCTTTGCAAAAGGATTTGATGCTGGGTGACTTTGAATAACAAATCCCACACAGTACATTTAGAATAACTTTCAGTATACAAAAACGTTCCATCTACTTACCAGTCTCATAAATCACAGAGTTGGTAGCACCTTACAAAAAAATTCTTTGCCGAAGGATGCAGTGCTGGGGGATTTTGAATAGCAAATCCTTCCCATACGTTCAAAATATGATTCAATACACAAAAGTTGAGTTTATACACAACATTTCAGAAATACAGCTGTGTACAAAGCAGGGCACATCTGATCTGACAAATGGTCATTCTTCCCAGAGAGTCTGTGTTCCCAGATCCAAAAGCTAGGGACAATCTGAGGTTACCCTAACCTCACTGAAAAATAAAAATTCAGAGTTCCTTAAAGGATCTGTCCCCTAAGCTTGAGACAGGAACCTGAAAAGAAGTACTGGCCCTCCTCCAATAGCTATGCCTGCAGCCGTGGCTCCTCCATCTCAACACGGCCAAACCCTTCCCTGCAGGAAACAGTGGCCCCTGGAAAGGCTGGAGCATGAGGGGAAATGAGAGAAAGGAACTTGGGTTGGTTCCCTGCGTGTGTGTGGGGTCGGGGGGTAACTTAACATTTATTTGTGCACAAGATTAGGGTTTTGTGAGGAGACAAAACCCACATGCTTTAGGGCCATATATATTTAATTCAGGATCTTTTCCAGGCATTCAAAACTTGTTTTTCTTCTTTGCTGAGTCATTTTCATTTCAGATTCAACAAAGAGCAATCTTTGGAGTATTTCATATTCAGCAAACAAATATGCAGAAGTGACCTTGGTTTGGCAAGAGGTAGGCCTCCAAACACACATACACACACAAGCAGCAAAGCTCTCCCAAACATTCTGATGATTTATCTTGATTCCTGAGGATTCACTGAATCCTCCTCATGCTCAACTTTTCCTCTGGGAGTCCCAACATTGTGCTTCTCTAAATGCCCCTCTTTACTGCTGAGCCAAGGGCCCAGAGCGGCCCAGTGCTAAGTGCTTGAGGGCACGGGGTGTGCCTGCCCCCAGGTGACCTGCTTAGACTGGGATAGAACAGCAAGCTCTGCTTTGCCCTTGCTGGGAGGGCACTTTGTTTCCCCTTACCTCTATCTTTTCATCTGTAAAACAGAAACAGCTTGAATCTGTTAAAAGAAGTGAGGGAGGGAAAGAGCCCTAGTTTCCTCATTCTCTAGCTCCCCTATTAAGAGCAAAGATGCTGAGTAATGTGTCTGTCACAGGACACCCTCCACCCTTTCGGGGTAGAACCAAGTCGCCAACAAACATCAATTGTGTGACATCATTCACCCATTTTCTTTTGTGTATTACAGTCAGTAAGAATGTCAAATCTAATGTTTTCGTGTGACCACCTGGAGGAAGAAGAAGTACAAATACAGAGTGAAGGCAGAGCATTTTCCAAACACAAAAGAAGCTCCCCAGGAAGATGGTGTGCACAGGCTCACTCTGTTGGGCTCTTACCTCTTCCATAGCACATCTTCCAGGTCATAAGAATCGCTCTCCTTTCTTGCTGGACTCACCGAGTCTATGTTTCGTAACTCAGTAGTTAATCCTGTGGTGATTTATGCGGTGCCCTCATTGTCCTTGTCTATGTGTATGAAACTCCCTCTCCACAATAAGACTGCAAGCACCTGAACGGCAAGAATATTCTTCATCTTTGAGGTCTTCTGAGAGTAACAGTGAACGCTTATGGAGCATTTATTACACACCAGGCAGTGTGGTAAGCTTTGTGTGAGTTCTCATTTAGCTCAGAGCCTCAATGGGATCTTGAACAAGAGAGGGGGCAGAAGCAAAGACTGCACCAGTGACGATAAACCTGGCTCTGAGCCTGAGTTCTAGTCCCAACTCTGCCACAAATCCCGCTACAGCCCGAGCATCTGGTCCCTTCCTTGACCCTGTCCTGGCTCGGCTTCCTCTTCATTCAAAGGCGAGGCTGCAGTGAATGAGAATGGAGTCTCCAAGCTGCGGGCTCTGGCACTCTAAAATCTGTCAGCCATTGTTGGAAACACCCTCCAGGGCTCACCACAACACAGCAGAACCGAACCCGGTTCCAGCCCAGGCACATGCTATATTACAGCAATGAGAACCTTGGCTCCCTTCACTATCACAGAACATCACAAGGGGCAGCCCGGGTTCATCATGGTTCTTCATCCAAACCTCAGAGGAGAGCAGGGCCAGACCCTGTCTGGAGCAGAGATGATGAGAGAAGCCCGCTTGGTCCCTCTGAGGAGCTCAGTGGCTTGCATCTGGAATGAAAATCACCAATAGCGGGGCCTGTCAGAGGCAGTCAGCGGGACAGCCCTCGAGGTCACACTGGGACAGAGAGGCCTGGCTGGAGTCAGATTGGAGATCTGGATCTCAGAGCCACTGGGGAGGAGCCGGGGCCAAGCCTGAGGCTGCAGGAACCACAATCTGACCCCTGGGAGAGCCAGGGGAGCCCAGCCAAAGGTCTCCCCCCAGGTCCTGGAGGCATCTTCAAAGCAGAACAACAAGCATGAATCAGAAGAGAAGGAATGGGTGGCCCGGAGAAAGGACTGGAGCCCGGATTTTTCTCCTACACTGTTGGCCCCAAAGCCAAAGGGCAGATCTACAGGGGAATCTGGCAGAGCCTACAAAAACTCCTAAAGCAAGAACTATGCTGTTCAGTTCATCATAGAGAGCTCCTAGGAAGTCCATTCTGTAAAATGACACATGGCCATTCAGAGGCCTCTTCAGAGAGTCTTGTGGACTGAATGCTTATCTCTTTCCCAAAATGCCTGTGTTGAAATCCAAACCTCCAGTGTGATGGCAATAAGAGGCAGAGTTGTGGACAAGTGATTAGGTCACGAGAGAGAAGCCCTCTTTTGTTGCCTTCAGTCTTCTTATGAAAAGATTCCAGGGGTTGGGGATTTAGCTCAGTAGTACAGCACTTTCCTAGCAAGCACAAGGACCTGAGTTCGATCCCCAGCACCCCCCGAGAAGAAAGACTGCAGAGAGATTCCCTCACCATCCCACCATGAAGACACAACAAGAAGGTACCATCTATAAATGAGGAAGCAGACCCTCACCCGACACCCCAAGGAACTGGCACCTTGACCTTGGACTTCCCAGCCTCCAGAACTGTAAGAAGTAAGTTTCTGTGGTTTATAAGCAACACAGATTATAGCATTTTGTTATGGCAGCTCAAAGGACTAAGACAGCTGTTTGAAGGTGATCTGTGTCAAGTCAAGATGAAAGGCATGTGCATGAAACCATCCTCCATGCAAACAATGAATAAGACTCACGTGTGCACTCTCATCTTGTGAAGGCAGCTCTTCTCTCTACGACTCTCAAGCTTCTGGAGCCCACGGTTGCAAGGTATTCCCTAGTAATTAGGGGACACAATGTGTATTTATCTTAGGACAGGTAGGGAGTGGGGACAGGAACATGCTCTTTCTACACCATAACTGCACCATACCCTGAAGTGCATAATGTGTGGCACCTCCACTAGAATAGAAAGTTGGTAGATTTGCCAGTAATTTTTGTTTGGTAGCAAGACAGAGATTTAGCTCAAATGGTAGAGCACTTGCCTAGCGAGAGCAAGGCCTTGAGTTCAATCCCCCGCACCCAAAAACAAACAAACAAAGATACCAAGACATCAAAAAGCGGGCAACTTTTTCCTAAACTTATGTTCTTTGCAGGATAAGTCTTCTCGATATTCATTTGAGTCAGAGTTTTCAAACGGAGATTGAAGGTCTAAAGTCAAATGAAGAACTGAACTCCTTTGGCCAGAATCCTGCTCAGTACCAACTGCAGGAATGTGCACAGAGCAATGGGATTAATGGTGTATGGCGTCACCAGTTCTGTGGGGAGTCCTGCATGCTCACAGAGTACAGAACCAGGCTTGGGAAGGCAGAGAGAATCAGGAAAAAGCTGGAGTTAGGTGGAAGGAGAGAAGCTACTGGAAAAATCCACTGAGTAGGAAAACCAGCACTGGAAATACCTGTATAAGAGATTATGCAGTTTTGGCACCTCCTTGGTAAGATAGTTTTGTGGCGTTCCTAGCACAATGCCTGGTCTGCACTTGAATTTAAGAATCTCCATCACCTATCACAGAACAGTACTTGTCATGGATCAGGTGATCTGGAAATATTTGTTGAGTTAATAAACAGCAGGTGCTCAGTAAAGTTTTTTCTCCTTTTTACATTCTTAATCTCCTCTGTCTCAGGAACTTCTGCTGATTGCAGGCTGTTTGCCACACACAACTGGTATTAAATGGACAATACCGCACTGGACCACACTTGCTTCTCATTTTCCATTCCACCTCCTTGCTGCACACTCACCCTCCTCCAGTGAGAACAACAGCTTAGTAGCAGCCTCCACATTACCTTCCTTTCTCTGGACTCTTTGTTGGTGTAGATTAAATTCTTTTGAACTGGAACTTAATTTTTTTCCATGTGAGCTAGTCTTGGCTCCATTTTTATCTCATTTATATAATGCCAACTATATGGATCTCATTATAAATTCACTGAGATCAGGAACATCCTTTGTAGACACCATGGCACACAGCATCATGTTTTAGTTATTTTTGAACAAACATCACAGACTCTCTCTCCCAAGACATGCCCTCCCTAATTTTATCTTATGCCTCATTACTCAATCAAGTATTTTCCCCTTAAACATCTTTCCAACTTTTCAAAGAAAAAAATGGTTTTTAATGTCCATTAACCAGTATACATTGAGAACTTATTATATATCAATATGCTAGGGGATAAAAAGAAAAAAACCATGTGTAGAGAGAGAGAATCAGAAAGGCCCCATGTTAAGTCTCTTTCTCTATAAAAAAAGGAATTAGCTAATTGAGTGCTTTAGTGGCAATAACATCTGATGTTTTTTGTTTGGTAGCAAGACTCGTGGGCAATTCTTTCCTAAACTTTGTTAATAACTAATGGTATAACTTGGGTGAGCCAAATATTATCCCTGAGAGTCTCTTCCTTAATTTGTAAAACAAAGGGGAAGACTGCCAAGGACGTACACTCTCTCTCATTTTGTTCTTTCTTGACAATAAACATTAGCAAAGCTCATGCGATTGAATCTTATGGAGAATAAAAAAGCTATAGCCATTGGGATAAGAAGGAGATCCGTAAAGTTGAAATAATTTAAACTGTGTGTGAAGTGATTACTCTTATGCTACATCAACAGACTACATAGTCAGAGACTGCGGTAGTGAGATTCAATGAAGATTCTATACTCAGAATCGCACACATGAATCTAGCTTGGTAGAGAATAATCACACAAAACAGGCCCAAATGATATAGAACACTACATTGTTCTTGGTTTTTCTAAGCTCACTGCTTCCATGGACTACAAGCTGCCTGCATAGTAAGGATAAGGTGAGAGAGAAGGTAAAAGGACCTAACGAGTGTCTCTTTTCCCAGCTGATAGGGGAAGTTAAAAGTTTTCTAGGAATGAAAGAAATAGTCCAAGAAGAGGGGCAGAGGGACAATAATTGCAAAAAGCAAAAAGCAAGTATTATTCATTATGAAGAATAATACTGTGTGGTGATAATGCTGAGAAAAAAATAAGCCTAAAAGGCAAAAGAAAAGAACTCTTACTGTACAACTAGCACTAACAAAAAGAACAAGACTCTTCTCAAAGAGAGGGAATTGGACTTTGTCATGAGGAAGCTGTGCCTCTAGGACCTAAAGATTTGTGGGGTTTAATGGGTCTCCAGTGAGAAGAGAGAAGTAGTGTTGAGAGATCCCCTCACAGGAAAATTCACTGAGAGACCTTCTTGGAAAGAGAAGACTGCATGAGGACTTGCTCTTCAAATATATGTTCCACTGTTCTGAAGTAAAGGGATTCAGATCACACAACAGAGATCCTATTGCTAAGGAAGTCACAGAAAATAAAGGGGAACATCCTTAAAAGCATCCAAAAATGGGGTGTGCTTCTATGTGAGGGTTTGAGCTCCGCATTACTGGAAGTTTTCCAATAGAAGCTAAATAAACTTCTTATCAAGGGGACTTTAGGAAGGAGGCTTGTCTATGCAGGATATTAGACTAGATAACCTCTAAAATCCCTCTCAGTGTTAGCAATATGCTTATCAGAGTTCAAAACTGGGGTAATATGACCCCAGCCTGACACAGGACAGAAAGTGCTTGTGAGGGGAAAGACTACCTCACTACACTGATACAAATGTCTGAAGTAAAGATAATATTCAATAGGGAAGAGAACTAGAGAGGGAGCAAGGGAAAAAGAAGAAAAGGAAAAAGAAAAGAAAGGAAAAAGGGGGAAAACAGAAAAATGTAAATAAAGCTGTTGTAAATAAGGAGGGAAGGGGGAGTATAAGGGAGGGGTGAGGAAGAGGGAGAGAAACCAAGATATATCATGTACAGGTACAAATTAAATACGATGAATGTGATCATTGTATATACAACGTACCAATACGTGTTCTTGGTTAATTAATTAATTAATTTTTAAAATGGAAAGACAATGATGCTTCTGGCCAAGGGCCACATGATTCATGGACAAATAGATACTCGCATGCTCATACACATATGCATAGAGATAGCACACCTGGTCCTTGTTATCTTTCTTTTTCTGCACCTGTCACCTGTCCCAGATTCTATGGCAGAACTGGAATCCCCGGTTGTGTGTGCTCTACCATAGTGAAATTGTTTACAGTGACTTTGAGCTTCAGTCAGAAGTGAGATGGTATCTGAAGGGTAGAATTGATCACTTTTCCCAGAGAAAACGGTCAACCTATGTAACATCACTTATCACATGAAATAAGTAGATCTACTCTGATCTACAAAATCCTAATTAAGTTACTCAAAGGTTTTAATCCACAAACATACATTGGCAAATTACCTCTGTTTTAGTGCCTCTTCCCATGCCCACATCTCCCCAGATCCTAAATTATTTATCAGGGTCTTGAATACCACTGAAATATAAACCAACATTGCTCAGTGTTTCCCCTATTTCATTTCACTGCAGGCTATGTAGAAGACAGAAGAGGGAAAAGGCTTAATCACACAGCACAGAGCTTGCTTTTTCTGTCCTTACCAGTAGCTATAGGCATTTTGAGGTCTTGAGCTATGTCCTTTTCCCCATACTGCCCTAGAGAGCTTAATGACCCTGAGTAACACATTATAGCTTCTTTCATTAATCATCTTTTCCAATGGCTTCACATAGCTCCAAATGTCTATAGTAGACTCCTCGAGTTCCATTGCTTCTAAAATATATTGGGTAGAATGTACATTTTAACATGTTTTATAAAAGAATGACCCAACCCCAGAGTGCTCGTGCTTCTCTGCAAATAGTTCCTACCTGTAGCCGTATGCATGTCCACCAAGGATGCAAAGCTGAAATCATGTAATAAGAATTCCAGAGCTCAGCACTTTCCCGGAGTCCCAGAGTCTAAGGCTTCCTGAGAACAAATTAGCTCCCAAGGCCTAAGTCATCAAGACAGCAGTCAAATGAATTGCATGATGTCCTCAACCCAGCACCCAGAAAAAGGGATGCGCCATCTAGAAATGAGTGTCACTGTCCGCAACAACCCAACAGGCACAGTGCTTATGAGATCCTGAGCTTGGGTGTGGAATCTAGGATTTAAGGAGACATTTCCAAAAAGTAGGAGAAGATAATGTTGCCAGCACGAACCAAGATATTGTTGCTAAACATCAAATGAAGGGTGGGCGAAGGCTGAAAACAAGACATCAAACCACATAGTTAGAACCCTGCAGTATTAGAAATAAGAAACATGGTAAGAGACAGGCCACAGCAAGGTCACAATCATTGCTACTGAATAGATGCTCATCTCTGCACAGTTCCTGACTGTTTAGAGACGCTCCCTCACGGGTGGCAACATTCGTTCGTAAATACATTTGCGGATCTTCCGATTATAGTCAGAGCATGTATGGGATATCACGTTCCTGACTGTGTCTCATACCAGCTGACACAAAACTAAAAGGTGAAACTAGAAGCTAAGTAGGAACAAGAGCTCTGAGAGTTATCCAAACTATTTATTTGCAAGTCTGAAAATCTTGGCATTTATGTCCACGAATTTTACCACAGAAGTTTGGCTCTAATTTCTTATCCATGGGCTATGCAACTCAAACTGGGTTATCACTTAGATAAATGTGATGGAAATTATAGAAATAATGAATGCTTCCTATAGAAAGGAAATCCAAATGAATTTAGAAGTTGAATACACTGCTTTTATTTTCTCATGCTTTAAATGGATCATACGAGAAACAGAGAATGACAGAACAGTATCCCGCCGCCAGTAATAAATACATAGCCACATTTAGCTTCAAACTGGGCTGGAACAACACTCCATAGTCTTCAAAATCAACATTCAAGTGGTGCACACCTGTAGTCCCGCTACTCTGGGAAGCCGAGACACAAGGATCACAGGATTGAGCCCAGCTTGGGCAATTGAATGACTTACCAAGACCCTATCTCAAAATTTTAAAAATGCACTGGGCTATAGCTCATTCCAAAGATTCTGGGTATAATCCAAGTACTGTACCACCATTAAAAAAACATCACTACTGCTTAAACGAGTGATATTGGGGAATAAGAGGTGCCTCCTCTGACTATAGGACAACTTCAGGTGTGCACACAGCAAGGGGCTCCCCATTCTGGGAAGGAGAGCATCTGCTGGGACGGCTTCTGGGAAACAGAACCCCTCCGCAGTCCTGTTTGCACACAGTACCCCAGTGAGCTTCGCCATTTGATCTTTTTCCCTTCTCAACTATCCTACTTTCTCAGTTTCGAACTAGTCAGCTCCAGCATCCAATTTCATTCTAAGACTGTTCCAGCGCAGAGAAATGAGCGAATCAATCACAAATCCTATTGACCCACAAATTACCAGATTCTGTTCTCAGTTGCACAGAGGTGTCTTTTATTGGCAGTTACTCTCACTATTATCAACGATGGCAGATTTGAGGGCTGGAATGGATAACCGCTCCCAAGTGGCTAGGGAGGATGCAGAGCCAGTCTACACGACCTTCAACAACCCTAGCAAACATGGTTACGACACAGACTTCAGAACTAGAGTGCCTGGTTTTCAATCTCGATTCCGACTTCTGTGTGATTCTAATAGAGTTATTGAACACTCACTCAGTCTTTCAATCTAAAAATGGGCTGCTAACAGGAGTATTACCCAGAGGATCAGCATGAGGAGTAAATGAGTTAATGCTTAGAACAGAATTTGGCATCAAGTCTCAGCTATTATTATTACAACTGGAGCTGTTTAAACAACTGAAACTCATGGCGTTTCAGAGTAAATACATTCTGACTCCCTGGTACATAGTTAGGGCTCATACATATTAAATAATCATGACATTACACACCTTGGCAGCAAAAACAAACATACCAAACACAAACAAGAAGGCCTGCTCCTTTGTGCTAATAAGAAGCAGTCCAGGTTAGCATGCAAGGCTGTCAGGTTCAATCTCTTGTTGGAACATCTCTCTCCAAGAATGTCTAATCCTACATTTGTTCTAAACTTGTTGGGATACTTCAGTTTTAAGCAAATGACTGTGTAAAATTCTGCAGCCTCAATTTTGCCTGCCAAGGGGTTCTTGTGACCAGGATTTTATGACCCGCCCAGGAGACCGCTTTGGCTCCACCAGCTGGGCTGCTCTGTGCACTCCTGGGGGCAGTTTTTGGTTCTTTTTTAAAACTGACTGTAACTCTACCTCTTCTAAGAAACACACTCTAGTCAGTCGTCCTTACCCATGAATTCTATGAAGTTCAACAAACTAATGGAGAAAGAGTTGCTGATAAATGTATTGTTACTTCTCTACCCAGCTCTCCTCCCCAAGATCCCGCTCAGTGCACCCCACCTGTCCCCAGCCACAGAGAATGGTAATGACAGAAGAGATGTGGAGGCACAAGGAGAGGTGGGCCTCTAGCACAGCAGAAATCTCAGCAGAGAAGTAGAGATTCTGGACAGCTGAACACAGAGACTTGGACTCAGATATTGGGAAGTGGATTCGGGGACCTCGAACAATTCTTTTTTGGTAGCAGTAGAGAATGAACCCAGGTCCTGGGGAATTCTAGACAAGCATTGTGCCACTGAAGCACGTCACCAGTGCATCTGGGGTCTCAAACAAGGGAATAGAATAGTCAGATAATTCAATCTCCAGCACCATACCCCCAGAAAAGAATAGTCAGACAAGTGGGGCCTTTCCACCGTAGAGGAGCCAAGTGGCTAGGGAGGATGCAGAGACAAGGAAGAAGGCCAGAGACTTGCAGATCCTCCTGATTTCAGCAGGAGGAGCCGAGCGAGCCTCGAGGGTGTGGGTGGGAAGGGAGGAAGGGGCCTCTCTTAACAAGGCAGTGATTTGGGCCCCGACCAGGAAGGTGTAGCTGTCAGCTTCATTTACGGCTGGGGATTGGTTAGATGCCTGTCCAGCAATTGCCTCCACCAAATGTGCATCCAATCGGTGTCACTTTTCAAAACCTCACCCAGCTCTGGCCCAGGAGGAGCGATTAAAGCCAGAGGCTCGGGCTGGAGCATGCAGGATCCTGGAGCTCTGCAGCCTCCTCAGCCCCGGAGCTCATGAAATCCGACACCCAGAGCGGGAACCTGAAGGAAAGAGTCACAGCCAAACAAACACACCCTTGGCCGGAGCCCTCAGCCTGAGGCCAGAGAGAGGCTGCAGGCCCCGCAGCGGGAGACGCCAGCTGCTCTGCTCCTCTCTCCAGGTTCAGCATGCCAGGGGAGGACAGACTCTTTCTGCTCAGAGAGGAGTCAGCTGCTCTGCTCACACTGCGGAGCGCTTCTTTTATGACCCTTTGGTTGGCAAAGCCTAGTTTATGTTATCTGTTGTAGAGGATGCCGCTTCACTGTCTTCTACAGGTCAGATTCTCCGCTGAACCTGGGAAATTTGCTATTGCTTCCCTACTACCCTTTAACCAATAATGGAGCACAGTGAGGGTTTTATGTTGTGGATAATCCATAGCAATGACCTAAAGTCAGATGTCTTTAGCGCTGGCCTGAGTTAGATGTCATTTTTTCAATTCAGGAGGCTGTAGACCTAGTAACCTGGTACATTTCAGGGGTTCACTGAGCAGCACTGTGTGACCGAGGCCAAATCATTCACCCTCTCTCAGCTTTAAGTGGCTCATCTAAACTGGGATAACGGTATTAATTCCAAATGACTGTTAATTTGGGTTAATTAAGATCATCTATTTAAAGGTGTCAAGATAGTTTCTGGCACATAGTGATTGCTTGAAGATGATTACGAGTAACTGATGCTTAAACATTGATAATTCTCTAAATAATCCTGTTAAAATGATTTTCAAAAGACTTTGGCATAGTGCTCTATATCTCCATCTTAAGTCTCTGTTCAGCTCTTCTGCAGGGATCAGTATCATCATTTTTCCCCAGTGGTACGAAGTATGTGCCTAGGACCTTTCTCCTTTACTCCAGTCCCTCCCTTTCTCCCACTGGGTGAAACGCTTTCATTTCCACATGAAGAAGATGTGACAAATTGGAAAGAGCATCCACCCAGCATGCCAAAAACCTGACAAAACTAATAATTTTCAGAATATTTTTCTAGAAATCCAGTCTCAATTCTAGAAATAAATCACAATAATTTTATTGCTCTGTGGACCAGACCAAGACGTTTGGATGCCAATTTTAAGGTTTTTTCAGATACGTGCAAAGTTCTGTGAACTGAAATTTTACATGTGATTAAGTGAAATAAGGTAACATTAAAATTTGAAAGAGAAAATGTATGTGTTTGAAAAATTACAAAACACAAAATTACCAGAAATTAAAAACAAACACAGAGCTAAGCTGGCTGTTGCGAACTGATGAATACTGTACTGTTTAGACCATATGACATTTCCATCAGTTAGTAATAAAATATTTCTAGACTCTTGTCATATCGTAAAGATCTAGCTCAACACACATTCATTTGTTTAATATTTACTGAGCAATCTCTAAATGTCAGGAGCTGAGCTAAGAACTAATGAGCTAGACAGTTACTTCCCACCTGTTGTCTCATAGTCTAGTGGGAGGTTCAGAAAAATGAAAGCTGATTGTAGAATGATGTAAGAGGAAAATGATAGGGAAAACATGGGATGCTGTCAGAGCCCTGTGAGAGAACACCTGGCCAAGGCTGAAGGGGACAGCTAAAGAAGTTTTCAAGACCAAGCATCTAAGGAGAGACCTAAGGTATATGTAAGGGTGACATCGGTAGGTGGAGGAAAGGATGCTGCATGTAGAATCAAACCCAGGCAGACAGCCACAGAGACCGGGGCTCCCTGGAACTGGAGGAAATCGAACCTTTTCAGTGTGTCTTGAGTACCGATGGAAGGCACAGCAGCACGGTGCAAGACCGGGGAGGACAGTGAAAATCTTGCAGGGCATTTGTCTGAACACACACAAAAAAAAGTCAGTGGAGGGATTTAGGCATAGAAATAACATGATCAAATTAGTTAACTTAAAATTATAGGAGAAAAAAATGAAAAAGAGAAGGCAAATTAAGAAACTGTTGCCATAATATGCAGCAATGGTAGGGATGGGAAAAAAGCAGACAAATAAAAAGAGATTTAGGTAAGAAATCAAATGGACCATGATTTGCTTTGGATATCAGAGTGACGGGAAAAAAAAAAAAACAACAAAAAAAACCCAAGAACGAGGCTTGAGTTTCTTGCTTTGGAAGCTGCGGTACCACCACCAGGGCATCACGTTTCTACTGTTTTCTCTGCCTAGAATGCTCTTCCCCCACATACCTCTTAGGCTCACTTTCTCACTTCATTCAGGTTCCCACTCAAAATCTGGCACAGTGGTATATATCTGTAATCCCAACTCTGGGAGCCTGAGGCAGGAAGATCACAAGTTCAAGCCCAGCATAGGCAATTTAGCAACACAGCAAGACCTATCTAAAAATGAAAAATACTTTAAAACAGTTGGAGATGTAGCTCAGTATTAAGGCCCAGTACTAAAAAAAAAAAGTTCTAATTAAATATTGCCTTCCTAGAGTTCGTCTTCAATCCTCCCATATGTAGTAAACTCTAATCAGTGTACAAACTTTCACCCTGTCTCTATTATTTTCTATCCTTTTACCCCTAATATTCCTTCAGAGCATTTATTCCCACCTAGTATTTTCCATATTTGCTTATTCAGTGGGCTCTTCATCCCATGAGAATGGAAGCCCCATGAGAGAAATAGCTTTTCCTATTTTGTTCACTGCCTCGTTATGGTTTTAGTCATCTCTGCACCCGTCCATGGGCATACTATCTGCATCAATGTATAATGAACTAATTTTCATTTTTCTCAATATCCATCACTCCTTTTAGTAAATAAAATATTCAAGTAATGATTATAAGAACCTCACTCTCTGCTCCTGCACTACAATCAGCAGTGTGCCAAGTCTGTTTATTGTACATGATGATGCCATTCCTGGGAGCCCACAGGTGGTCATGCGCGGTCCAGGGCAAGGCAGCCTGTTGGAGAAGCTCGTCCTCCTGCTGCTCAGTTCTCAAAGGTATTTGTAAGATGGCTGCTCCTTCTCAGAGGTCTGCGAAGCATCCTTTCCCATGCAGATCTCACAAAAAACAGCCCAGACATTTCCTAGAGTCAAAAGCTCATCTAACTCACAAGGCCCTAAATGAGGAGTCTGGGTGCCTGTGTCAGACTCTCGGGTTTGTCCCCTGCTGCTCCCTCCAAACAGGATGGGGCAACCGTCAGCTGATGAGAGAGTTCATGACTCATACCAACAAAGCCCACGAGGGAAAGAGGTTTTCAGTAAAAGGAATGAGTAAGGTTTTATTTGCCGCACAATCCCCAGAGCCAAAACTTGGTGAAAGAATGAATATAAATTAAACAGACACAGCCCCAGCATCTCAGAGCAATCAGCAATTTTAACTGTGGAATCCTTTGTTTTTACAGCGACGGTACCATCCAATGTCTCTTAACCAAAAGAATGCCCAGCTCGGGGGTGGGCAACATCTGAGAATCCCCTCAGAAACCGGGATGAGGGCCTGTGATTCAAAGGAAAATGACTCAACATTGTAATTGCTTTAATTTATTTTTAGTCACGGCAAGTCACTTACTTGGAAACTTCAAAGAACATTAAGGAAAGTAAAACTATGTTTACAAAAAGAGGCGTGGGTTTTCAAGAGGATGAGAAATATTCTCCTATGTTGAGTCTCATTTTTTATAGATAAGGAAACTGAAAATTCAACTATCAACTCTAGAAGAGTACAAAACAAGTCTGTACTATTCGCTAGAATGAGAGCAGTACTAACAATGCCCAGGGCACAGTAAGTCTCCTAGAAGCAGCTGTAGAGTGAATGAATAAAAACCAAAGAAGAGGCATGTCCTCTTTAGCCAGCAGTCCACATGTTGCATTTTGGTAATTGGCACAAGCATCCTAACCCCAAGCCCAGTGATCCTCCCATCCTAGAGTGGTGGTTAATTAAGAACACAGAACCTGGAGCCAGACGGCCTGGGCTCCTACACAGCCCCACTACTTATGAGCTGTGTGACTGTGGGTGGGTTTCATAACAACTTTGAACCTCAATTTCCTCTTCCATGAAATGGAGATAATCATCTTCCAGCTACCAGGGAGCAGCCAGGAGCATAAAGTGAAAAAACACTCATAAAGTACTTAGAAAGTGTCGAGCTCACATGCTCAATACACATGACTTTTGTTATATCATACTTAATGGTAAAATAGGACTAAAGCAGCTTTGTCCTCAATGGCCCAGCATCCTGTCTTCTGTATTCTTGATAAGCGCTTTGAAAAATTAACCAGAGGCAAAACTTTAGAACGTTATGTGTAAATAACACCTTTTGTTTTCTAGTAGTCCTTCAACTTAAAGCAAACCCAAAGGCTACCAAAAACTTTAGAAAAACTAAGACCAACAAGACAGTGTTTGAAGGATAGACTATGTCACTCATGACTTGATCTCCAAGAAGACCTGGCAGAGGGCATGTGAGCTAGCCTGGTGGTCAGGAGCACAAATGTTAGACCTTAACCGACAAGGTTTCATCCTAATTCCTCTGTGTTTTCACTGTTTGACCTATAGCAAGTTATTTTCCCTCTTTGTGTTTATGCTTCTTCAATTGTAAAATGAGTTTAATACCACTCAGCACACAGGGCTGTGGGGAAACTTAAATAATGCCTGGCATTTTACTGGAAACACACATATTACAGTAAGCAGATGTTCATGTGAGTTCATGGGGGTTTCTATACATTCGGCTACATGACAGTGGTGTAGTCTTTGCTATTGGCTGGCAGTGCAGACCACACAGCAACTGGCACCAGAGCCACAGTGTGCTCCACAGCCTGAAGGGGTGCATGAGTAACATACAAAGCCCACACTGATCACTGGAATGGCATCCTGTGACAACCAGCCTGAAGACTGGGTCTTGGGTCACACAACAAAAGCATGGGCAGTTTTCTGTCTGGGTACTATGCAAGGGACCCCAGAGGTCCAGATCAACATCGTCAGTGGAAATACGCTCCTGTGAATCACCTCACTGACAAAAGTCAGGGCGGGGCCAGCACCATAGCCAGAACCAGCCACCCTGTAACTAGTACGTGCCAAGGGTCAGACAGGAAGCTCTCTACCCCTTGATACATCCCAGGACATTCTCTATCCAGTATCCTGGCAGATACACAGTTAATTCCACCCAGGACAGCTTTGGGACTTACACATGTACTAGTGCACCGTGGATGTCCCTCCTCGGTGAGTCAGGACAGAGTCTTTTCCAGGCAGATTTAGAACCCACATTCAGCTCGAGCTCTTAATAGTGATTGTGTATAAATGTCTTTCAGCTGACAGAGTTTAAAATCCATAAACTGGTGGGTTTTATAGAGCTAAAATAGTGCTGTGGTTAAGATTTAGACTTTAGAGCTAGGGCCTGCCAGAGTTCAAATCTCAGCTGAGCCACTTATTTACTTTGGAGGACATACTTAATCTTTCCATGCCTCAGCTACCATATCACTAAAATATAACAATTATATTTACCACACGGGGCTTCCATGGCATAAAATGATTTAGCATATGTAAAACACTTAACAAAAATAGGAAGTACCAGACCCAGGCTCTCCGTGATTGAGAGACCATTTAGACTGGGTAGTAAATGTAACAAAGAGGAAAGAAGGTGAAGGAGTCTTGTGCTGAGCAGAACAGAGGTTGTGTGTATTTGTGCACATTGGTGCTCAGGCTGGAAAAATGAGTCGGTCTCGCTTGTTTCATTCTGAACAAACATGCCAGTATTGCCCTTGGTAAGAGTCACTTAGAGCCTGTCCAAAGCAACTACTCCTTCCCTGCACTTGCATAACGCTAAAGTCACTGAAGCAGCCTCATTCAAAGTTTCCAAAACAATTGCCTTCCGACAGAGCCTGCCTGGAAACTTTTATTAAGCTGGATTGCAGTTTCAAAAGGCTGTGAGTGGAAACACCAGATGCTCACCTACATCGTATCGTGCATCTCTGATTGTACCAACATGTAAAAGGATCCCCGCGAGAATGATCCACCCATTACCTCCCATTAACGCACAGCACGTATGTACCCTAAATACTCATTATTTACTGTGAGATCAGGCAGATGTGAGATCATTAAGGCCCTGACTGATGAGGTCAAAATCTCAGAATTCAACCCCTTCTTGCATCCCCAAACTGGCTTAGGCCAGGTTGATTGCATTCTTTAACTTTCTCCATCACCACCAGAAATCTTGTTCATAACAGAAACAGGTCACGGCATTATTGTGGCATTACAATTAGCTCCAACCCAAACTGGGACTAGTACCCCCAAGGCTACTGGCCCCCAGGCCGTGGCTCTTTTCCTGAGACAGCTTGGAAAATACTTCTGAAGATTATGCCCTTTCAATAGCTTATAGAACTAAAACCAAAATAAAACCCCAAAGCACACCGACATTCCTTGGACACTTCTAGAAATCATAAGCAAGCGTCCAGCATTGCTAGGGAGGTTCTGCATAATCAGCACAGAATTCATGAAGCCAGGGATGGAAAGCTAAGCAGCGGTGTTATTTCATGACCCAGGTGGCCACACTCGTTGCTTAAAACGAGGCCAAGGGGCATGTAAAGAAGAGCACGTAAGTTGCCGGTTTTCTTAGATCAGGTAATGACTTCTCTCTCTTCCTCCAACCACATCCAGGGCAGCGTTGAGGGAAATCAGACAGGTGCAATTCCACCTCCTTGGATTGCAATGAGACTACTTTACTGGATGTGAAGGGGAGAGGCCAAAGCAGCCCAAAGGCTGGCAATCTCATTGTCTTCTCTTCCCACTTTCTGCTCTTCCTGGAGCCCTCCTGTGACCCTAACCAAAACCTTCACCTTGTGTGGATAATGTTAACAAAAGACAATGAAACTTAACGTGGTCAACTTTCCTATACTGCTAGCAACCCAAAATACTGAAATCAATTTAATTCAATAAATTTTTATCGTGAACAACAACAATGATAAATATTTGCTGACTGCAATGGTACACACCTGCAATCCCAGCTACTCAGGAGGCTGAGGCAGGAGGATCGCAAGTTTGAAGCCAGCCTAGGCAACTTAGGGAGACCCTATCTGAAAAAAAAAAAAAAGTTTTAAGGACTGGGAATATGTATGAGTGATAGAGCACTTGCCCAGCATAAGCAAGACCCTCGGTTCATCCCTAGTAATAATTTTTAAAAAGCATAATACACATTTATTGAGGATTATACAAATCTCCAAATATTCTTACAAGTCTGTGGGGGAAAATGGAACTCAGTCCCTTTTCTTTGCCTAGAGCTGTCTGGTGCTCAATAGAATTTCTCATGTGTGCCTGACTTCATCTGGATATGAATCCCAGTTCTCGCACTTCGTAGTCACAGGCCTTGAGCAAACCACTTAGCCTCTCTTCAGTTTCTTCCTCTACAAAACAGGGAAAATGATAAGGCTTTCTTCACAGGATTGCTGCAAGGATTGATCAGTTCACAGAGCTTTACAAAGTGGCTGCTACAGAAAAGGTGCTCCATAAATACTAGCTGGACAATCCTGCCTTTTAGGTTGTTAGAATCACAAAGAATCTCACAGATCACCCACTCAGTTTCCTCCATATAAAGATAAGAATGAAGTCCAGGGCCGCCAGCGACATGCCTGTACTTCGTTATCGGGAGCCCTGAAATTAGACACAGACCCACAGTCTAGAGCTCCTATACGTCTCCCAGTCTAGTAGACTAAATGGTAAAGCACTCTGCCGTATTTCAGTGACTCAGACAAAGAAATGCAAAATGGTGGGAGCAGTGTGACACATACATCATGACATGATGTAGGGAGATATTATTTTAAGGCAGGTCCCTGTTGCTGTCCTGCTTCCCCCACGCACTGTATGAATGGAACGTACACATTCATGCACTCACTCTATCCTCGATGTACCTCGTGTATGAGAAACTGAGTATAAATTATTTCTTCAAATCCTCATAGCAATCCTGTGAGTTATATAATTGTTTCAGTTATACTGAAGAGCAAACCAAGGCACAAAATAGTTAAATGAAATAACCAAAATCACAGTTATTAAAAGATTGAAGTGGTTTAAATCCAGGCAGTCTGTCTCCAAAATTTCTTCTATACTGCCTAATGAGCTTGAGAGGGAAAGGTTCCTATTACCCAGCTCAAGCGTGTTCTTACTGCATCTACCGATTTCAAATTTTCTTGCTGGGTTTTATCCATGGGTATTTATTGTAGTAATCACATAAGGAGGCATTGGTACTAAGAGTGTGTGTGTGTGTGTGTGTGTGTTTGTGTGTGTTCTATATTCCACATACATATATGGTTTTCAAAGCTGTAAAGGATCCAGACAACATGAATTTACAATCATCTTTGAATGATTGCTGTTTGGGGGGTTTGGACTGTTTCAAGATCTTTCCTGTCCACAAAAGCTGAAGTATTTTACTGGGGAACAGCATCTTTACATCTTCGAACCTCTCTTAAATTGCTATAAAATTCTTGGTGCAGGACATTCTCAGAAGTTACTCGGACAAATTCTGATCTTTGAGTTCTAAAGAACTCTAAAAACAGTTCTGCAAAATTAAGCCCCAGTCCTCTTGTCCTTAAGAAGGCAAATGAAGAATTAGTGGCGTCAGTCAGGAAGAAAAAAGTCAAATGAACTAATTACACTAAATTTCTTGGCTTTTGACTTTGGGTGTATAACGTCAAGTTCTCACAATATTGAGGTGAATTATTAATATCAATCAGTGCAATACAACCTTTGACCTGCAGGATTCTCTATTCTTAAAAAAGAGAAATATTTTCTCATCCCTTTTCAAATAGAGATTTGGAAGGAAAAGGGCAGGATTTCCTCCATTAAATAGAAGAGGAAATTGAGACAGTGATTTAGACCCACCCAGAGAACCAAAGAGATTTAAAACTGGAAGAAGTCATGTCCAAGGTCACAAAGTAAATGAATAATAGTCCTGGGACCTAAATTTAGGCTTTCCGATTCTAGATCCAGAGGTTTATTAAAAAATAAGTCCAGAGACACAGTTGTGTGGCACTATTTCTGGATTCTGTATTGTACTTTTTTGAGCTACATGTCTGTCTTTCAACACCACACAATCTTGATTATTGGAGCTATATAATAAATCATCAAATGAGGTAGACTGATTCCTCATGTATTCTTCTTTTTCAAAATCATTCTAGTGCTTATAGTTCCTTTATGTCTAAATTTCAGAATAATTCTGTCTATATCTACAAAAATTTACTAAGGTTTAAGGTTTTGGTAGAGTTTGTGTAAAACCTACATATCAATTTGGGGAGAACCGGTACTTTTTACTATGTCGTTTCTTCATTATGTTGTATACTTCCATGAACACAGTATGTATCTCCATTTATTTTTAACCTTATTAATTTTTTTGTACCAGGTTTTATAATGTTCAGCCCATAAGTCATAAGCATATTTTGTTGTATTTACACTTTGTTTGTTTGTTTGTTGTTGTGGTACTTGGGATTGAACCCAGAGTCTGGACACTGAGCTGCATTCCCAGACCATTTTTTTAAATCGAGACAGGGTCTTGCTAAGTTAGTAAATTGCCCAGGTTGGGCTCAAACTTGCGATCCTCCTGCCTGAACCTCTTTGAGTGCTGGGATTAGAAGCATGTGTGCCACCACATCTGGCTACTTTTCTTTTTTTGAGTGGTTATAAATAACATTATATTTTTAATTTTAGTGTCCATATATATATTACTGGTGTATAGAAATACAATTGATTTGTGTATACTGTGAGCTTGCTCAATTCATTTATTAGTTCTTGGAGGATTTTTTGGTAGGTTTATTGGAAATTTCTATAAGCAGTCCTGACATTTTCAAAAGTAGTTTTATTTCGCCTTCCCCTGTATACCTTTAGTTTCTTTTTTACGATGGCTAGAAATTCTAGTACTATATCGAACAAAAGTGGTAGAAGTAGGCCTTGACTCCAGTCTTACAGAGAGCATTTCATCACTACATATAAGATTAGCTGTAGACTTTTTATAGATGTTCTTTATCAAGCTGAGGTAATCCTCCTCTGTTCCTAACTTGCTGAGATGTTTTATCATGAGTGGATGTTAAATTTTTTCAAAAGTATTTTGCATCAATTAGTATGCTCATATAATTTTTATATTGCATACCTGGAAAAAATCCTATGTAATGTGGTATATAAGTTGGCTTATACATGGTTGCCTTCAATTTGCTAATATTTTGTCAAAGATGTCTACAGTTATTACTATAGCTACTCCTGCTTTCTTTTGGTTAATATCTGCATGATACAACTTTTTTCATTCCTTTACTTTTAAATTGTATATATCATTATATTTGCAAGGAGTTCCTTACAGATGGCATATAATTGCATCAGGTTTTTTAAGTCTATGCTAATCTTCATTTTTATGGGTTCAAAACAAATATCAGCAATTACATGTGTTTCAATATAAAGCATTAGTTCATTTAATTCTCAAAACAGAATTCATAAAAGAGAAAATTGAGGCAGTAAAAGTATTTGTCGAAATTAACATATACCAGGAAGCAGTGGAACTGGAATTTGAGTCCAGTCTGGTTCCACCACTCTTCCTGCCTCCGGTGTGCTTTGTCAGCCTGAGCTAGCCAGCAAGCCAGGCTGCTTTGTTCTGTCTCTCAGAGTGGTTCGGCACCGGTTGCATGCATTCTACTGGGTCCACCTGCTCAGTGAGTACCAGCGCCACCTGAGAGGGAAGCGAATTGACAGCCCATGGGCTGATAGTGTGGTAGCCAAGCCTACAGGTCTCAACTGGCTGCCGGCCGCTGTAACTGCTAAGATGGAGCAGGCAGGGTGCACCAACGCTCACTTTAGGACCCCAGAGGGTCTGGGACTCTGGGGCCAACATCAGTGGAGGCCAAGTAAGCAGGGGAGGGTCTCTGACTAATTAAAAAGGAGAGGCAGATCTCAGTCTGGGCAAACAGAGCAGCAGTATTCAGCTCACGGGAGGCCTGCCAAAGTAAACACTGACCCTTTCCCTCCACCCTCACTGTGCATTTCTCCAGGAAAGAAGAGGGAGGGGTCCAGATAGGACGCAGGGCAGTGCCTTGGGTCTGGTCCAAAACAGACTCACAGACCCAACCAGGGACCTCATGAGGTTATAACTCAAGACTATCCTAGATTTGGCAGGAATTACCTAAATGTTTCAAGGGCGACCCAAAATTAACCTTCTTCCCTTGAAACGAAGCTGTTTATAGGATGACTCAGAGCGGTGGAGTGGAGGTCTGCACACAGCTTGTGGCTCTCGTTAGCGGTGAACACTCCTGTGTTGTGAACATACACTCCCTGTTAGAGATACGTATAGAATCTGGGGCCCTGACCCCAAATTCATATCCTGCGACCTAACCCCCAATGTGATGGTGTTTGGGGTTGGAGCCTTTGGGAACTGATTAGGTCATGAGGGTAGAATGCTTACGAATGGGATTTAAAAAGAATCCAGCGGGCTCTCTTCTTCCTTGCACCATGTGAGGACAGAACAAGAAGGCTCTGCCCGCGAACCAAGAAGCAGGCTGCCACCAAACACCAAATCTGCTGGCGCTTTGATCACCGAATTTCAGCCTCCAGAATTGGGAGACATAAAGTTCTGTTGTTTATAAGTAACGCGGTCTGTGTAGCTCACTGCAACACCCCAAACAGGCTGGGACATATCCTACCACCCACACCATCCATACATGGTCTCTTGGGAATCTGGGTGAACCGGGCGGCCTAATTCATGAACGAAGGAATACAACATGATCTGGTAAATGGCCTTTTCCACCACAGAGAGGAGAGGGCCTGGGGACCATCACGAAGAAAAACAGACAGCAAAAGGTGCTCAGTCCATTCGCAGTTCTACATTCTATAAACCAATCAACTAAAATGCAGGGGAAGGCCATGTAGGTGACATCTGAAGCCCGAGTCCCTGGAAACCCTTTGCCCGTGCGTCAAGGCTGAGCCCAGAACACGTTAAGCAAGCTGATGCGCAGTAATCTAGTTCACGAATGCTGGAAAGCAGATCCAGGAAGGTTAAGACACTTTCTCAAGGTCAGCCAGCAAAATTGGAGCCAGAGCCCGACCATAAGTCTGTTTTCAATCTGGATCCTTTGGCCCCCGACAATATTCTCTCTATTCTACCACACTCCATCACAAAAACAAACAGTCATTGCTGATTGGTAAGGACACCATTCTCCTCCACTCCTGTAAGAGAAGCCACAGTGACTTCCCTGAGGATAAGCCACAAGTCCCTGACTGAATTAGAGTTTTCTTAGAAATGCCTTGGCTGGCTCATTCCAACTTTATAAAAATTACCTGTTTACAGAAAAAGACCAAAATGCATTTAGTAGATAGGGTTGTAAATAAAGTTCTCTCCCTTCCCTCCCCATGAAACCTTCTGTAAGGTTGGGTTATATTATCTTTTACACTTTTTGGGGAGCATAAAGAATAAATTTTCCTAAATGCCATTCTAAATATGTCTTAGCCTACTGAACTGAAAGGGTCATTCAGTGTGTCCCTCTTGCTGAGACCAGGCCTCGGCACCATTGGAGCCATCCTGACAAAAGTAGACCCAAGTTCTTGGCTTAAAGATAAGATGTGCATCTATGTCTCTGAGAATTTGTATGTTTATCTGTCCATATCAAGTTCCTTTGTCAAGGGAAAGCGTTCAAGGAGGTCCCCAAAGCGGAGAAGTGGACCTTGACTCACCCACTCATGGGACAGGCTGCAAGTTTACTGACTTCTATCACAGACAAAGAATTTTCAGGATGCATTTGGAAAAGACATCGAGAGATCTCTTGAACAGAATTTTAAAAGTATACACTCAAAGAAATAGAGTGTGGGCCCTCCTGCAGAAGAGAGGCACCTCGTGGTCTAGGACTGGGTATATTTACGGGGATTTGGTGGTGGAGATCTACAGAGCATGTGAATCTGTGGAAAGAGGGGATTCAATTTCCAGATGAAAGGCAAGAGGTGGGGGTCAAGTGATAGTCCATTCATAAATGACAGCCACCACAGGGGACAGAGCGGTAGTCCAACAAGGTCCACATTACAGATGAAAGGGATGGTCTCAAGTTACAGGTGAAAAGGCCCATTTACACGTAAGTAGGCACAGTCTAGCCTTATTGTATCTTTGAAGATCTTAGGATTGTCTGACTGGGTTTATTGTCCTAAAGCTGCAGTTTTGATTAAAAGTACAATTTTAAAATTATGATTTTCTTTGATTCCTTTCTACCTGTCTTTATTTTTTCTATCTTACCTCACCGTCATTCCCTCGCAATAACCCTTCCCCGACCCACTTCACTGGCCTTTGAACACAATCTGCTTCATTATCCGAAAGACTGCTGTGTGAGGGGAAATGTCCTTACAGGGCAACTTCCAGGCTGAGAATGGGCAGCTTTGTGGGGAGAAATGTCTCCCCACAAATGGGCCTGAGAAGCTTTCTAACCCATCAATGACTTGCTCCCTCATCTCTGGCCTGTGTCTTCTCATCTCAGAAAGAAAGATTTGGATCAGAGACCTCTGAGGCTCCTCTGCGTTCTTAACTGCCGCTCAGCATGGAAAGATCTGTCCTCAGAGCTCAGTGTCTTCCCAAGTGATCATTACTGACTCTAAGTTTCACCACATTCACTCTTCCTCTTCCCTACAAGTTGCCCAAATTTGCCCTGGTTTCCTTTCTGTAAGGTTAACAAATGTTTTTAAAAAACAAATACCTTTGCTTAAGCCCTCAACGTATTAGACATAAATAATACAAAATGGAAGAGATGATGAAGAGTTATATCTCAAATAGACAGTCAAAGTCGAATGCTGAGAGAACGAGATTCATATCCAGCAGATGGGGTGGAGAATGAGGGGCAGGGTACCTTCCTGGAGCTCTCAAATCGTAGATTGTTCTGAAATTCATACCCCGCCCCCATTTTGCTTGCTTCTGCCTGATTTCTGCGGTTGAAGGCTGCTTGGGAGGTTCTGTTAAGTTCCAAGATGCTAAATAAAAAAATTATGTGAATGAAAGCAGCCAACTTGGAGAGTGCTGAAAAGTTGAGCAGGAAGAAAAGCTGAAAGACTTCTGCTGATCCCCCTCCCTGTTCCAGAAGGACAGGCCCCTTTGTGTTCTCCCTTCTCCTGGGTCACCCAGGACAATGAGGGGCCTACTGGAGAAAGCCGGGGAGTCTGGAAAGACCAGCTGAGGTTTATTCATGAATAGAGTCTTGCAACATTAACCAGCCAATTATGATCCATCAACAAGTAAAACATTCATCTTGGTGAAAGGCAGTCTGGAGATTTAGGGTCCTTGGTCTTTTGTCTAAGTCCACCACTCATACGTTGACCTTTCCTACCCAGTAACAGAGCAGCATTTGCAAATGGCTCCCCCTGGGATAGAAAGCATCCCACCTGGATCCTTGGGGAAGAAAACCAAAGAGCAATAGTTTGAGGGAAGAGGACTCTCTATCCCCAACCCGCCAAGGACTTGGATCTCAAGTGAACTATTACCATTCGTTGTGTACTCCTGGGAACAAGCTCCCAGCACCCAAAACTGGAGCAAACTCAAAATGGACACATCTCTGGGACAATATTATTTTTGGTTCACTCTCTGTGATTGACCAAACCCCAGCCCCAGCACAGAGGAAACACTGTTTCCTTTGAAACAAATTACAGCCTTTTATTTCCCAAAGGAAGGGCAGTGACTTTTCCATTTGTGCAGGAAACAGAAAGCTGGGCACAGGGCATCACAGAGAAGGGAAAGCTTCAGAGCGTAAATGTTAAGAGCACAGGCTTCAAGTTCCAATTTTAGCTCTCCACGTTGTAGCTGAGCAACTTGGCAAGTGGCCAAACCTTAGTGAGCCTGGTTTCTGTCGTCTGTAGAAGACAGGTGATAATATTCACCTCCTAGGATTTTTAAAAAATATTCACATTAGGTACTTGACCCCCTGCTCGGCACATAGTAGGTTCTTAGTAAAAGATAATTGTTACTACTCTTGTTTGCAAAATATGCAAGAGACAATAATGGTGAGTTACAAATGTGTGGCTTTTCCTTTAGTTTATTCAACTCACATTACCTGAAAACTTATTACATGCCTGAATAAGTTAGACTCTGTGGGAGAACCATAAATGGCACATTTTCCATCTTAAGGAATTCACAGCCTAGCAAGGGGGAAGAATCACATAAACTAATAACAGTGGCAGGACAAGTGCTGTGGAGGAAAGTGCTGTGTGAGCAGAAGAGAGCAGTTAATAGTGCGGTGTGAGTCAGGATGGGGCTACTGTGCCCATTTCCACATGTGACTGGGAGCATGTGACCAGGAGCCAAGCATAAGGAATACTGCATGTGCCTTTAGGCAGAAGAGAAGAGTATTAGATAACTCTCCACTGTCACTTGCTCTCACACACCCACACACACACATATTCAACTTCATCATGCTCACTTGCACATTCCTATCGGTAACTGCGGTGACGCCACCTGTCCATCTCTGCCTCTCTGCCTGCTCGATCAGGCCCAGCACTTCTCCCTGACCAATCTGAGCACCTTCCTGTCTGCTCCTTCTGTTCCCTCCACATGCTCGGTTATCTTTCCTGTCCATGCTCATGGCTGCAGTCTCATCCTTCACAATCCAACCTCAGTTCTGTAGCTGAAGGAAGTTTTCTAAAATTCAAGCTGATTGTTATGGTTTGTGTCTAGATGTCCCCCCAAAGCCTCATGTGGTAAGAGATAGCTGGATCTAGAGTGTGTGATTACTAAATTGATCTATTGATCGATTTGGTGTGGTTCTGCTGAGATCAAGGATGTAAGACTGAAATAGGGGGTGAGAGTGCAGGCCGCCCTGGGGGCAGGTAGCCTAGATAAAAGATACAAGAAGAAGCTAACTAACTGCTTGTTTACATTGCTTATTTGCATACATTCCTTACATTTCCTCACTTTACTTTGCGGCCGGCTGGCTGCCGGTCTGCCATGCCGGCCCGCTCTGCTTCGGACCCAGTGGACTATAGACTGAAACCTCTACAGACTGTGAGCTAATAAACCTTTCTTCCCCTAACTTTGGGTGTCGAATATTCTGTCCCAACAACGAGAGAAAAGTAACTAAAACACTGATCCACTCTCTTTCCTGCTTAAGCAAAGCTCTACTGACCAGCTGTCTACTCCTCGTCACCTATCTTGGCACGACAAACCAGAGCCGAATGATCCTGCCTCTGCCAACATCTCGACCTTCTTCTTACCTCTTCTATCTACTTATTAAACAACAATTAGCCAAGCGTCTACTTTGGACCAGGCATATTCTCTTTGAAACAGGCCAGAAAGTGTGGTTCCTTCAACGTCACAGTCCATCTCCAGGCTCCAGGCCTTCACCCATCTGTTCCTTTGACAGATGATGTCACCACCAATAATGACATGACCTCTCCACAGTCACTGCCCCCAGCCACACACAAGTCCTCAGAGGTCCCACGCCACCTGCATGGGACCTTCTTCTACTCACTGTTGTACATGCCTGGCCACGCCTGTGATCTCTGCATTATTCACTTCCCTGTTTCCAGCACCTGCACAGCCCCAGGCCATGAGGATCCTTAGCAAGTGCTGGGTGAGTAGGCAATGTTTCTCCCTGATCCCAACCATGATGATCTAGTTGTGTATGCCTGCCCTTCCCAATTAAGGTGATCCTAGAGTGGAGGCTCTATAAGATGCTGTCCCGCACTGATATTAGCTTTAGTAGAATAGAGATCATCGGAGTGTAGAAAGGTAGAGGAGGAGGAACGGCGAAATGTTAGATAACGAGCATGCTAATAGTTAACAAAAGGAATTAGTTCTAGTGTCCTACAGCACAGTACAGGGACTATAATTTATGATCTTTAATTATATATTTCATAAAGAATTAGAAGAAAGGAGTTTGAAATTTCTCAACACAGAGAACAATAAATGTTTAAGGAGATAGAAATGATCACCCTGATTTAATCATTATACATAGTGTATATGTATCAAATTATCATACTGTACATCATTAATATATAAGATTCTGTGTCAATTAAGAATAGAAACAAAAATTTTAGAGGTTAAAAAATTAGTTTAAACAAAGACTTTTTGGTGAAACAGTAAAGCAAAATGTGTGTTCTATTTTCAGCAAAAGATAAGTGCCGCACTTTACGCTATTCACTGGTTACTTCTGAAAGCAGCTTAGCCCTGCTCTGTACTATTAACTCTTAGGAGACAGAGTTTCCAAACTTGTTTCATTTTTCAGTGTGTATTACTGAGCATCAGATACTCCCAGTTCTGTGTTAAGTGCTAGATAATCCATCGTGTTTTAAGATCATATGAAGTGCTGCCCTGGTGGAGCTTGCGACACGCTGGGGGAAATATGTCAACTAAGTATAAGCCATGGCCAATTCTGTAAAAGGGGCAAACAGGACCTAGTAAGTGAGAATAATAAGCACCTCTTAAGATAAGGGAACCTTCTGTGAGAAGGTGACAGCTCCGACCTGAAGGATGAGGAGTCACCGAGAGAAGGTCAGGAGGAGAGGCAAGGTAGGGTTAGTTGTTCCAGAAAAATGAAAAAGCTTGCATGAAGATCCTCAAGCTAAAAAGAGTTGGCCTCCCTGAGCACCCAGAAGGAGGTCAGAGTGACTTTACTGGAAAGGACCTGGGGAAGTAGCAATTACCAGACTTAAACACACTACCCTGAATTCATATCTTGAAGCTTCATTTCTGTTACTGTGCTTGGGAACTGGGCTTATAAGAAAGCAATTAAAGTTAAATGAGATCATAGAGGCAGGGCCTTGGTGTGATAGGATTAGTGTCCCTACAGCAAAAGAAATTTGAGAACTGACCATCTCTCTCTCTCTATCCTCTTCCTCCTGCCTTATGAGCACACATTGAGAAGGCCATCTGCAATTGATGAGGAGACTTCTCCAACCCTCCTAGAGCTTGATCTTACACTTAACTGTGAGGAAATGCATTTCTACTGCCCAGTCTGTAGCATTTTGTAACAGCAACACTAGCAGGCTGATACATCAAGATAAGAAATTTGCATTTCATTCAAAGGAAGTCAGTAAAAATAAGAAAGGGAGTGACATGAACTAATTCATTGACCATAACAATTGCTCTGGCTGGTCGTGGGGAAGAAGAGGGAAGCAGGCACTGAAGATGAGAAAGAAAGAGCTGTTAGCTAGGTGGGCAACTGAACGGAAATGGTGGCATCTTGGCCAAGACAGAACAACAGCCCTAGAGGCTGAGTGGAGCAGGGAGGTGTAAGGAATGCTCTGGGGACATGTTCTGGCCAAGTGAGTCTAGGGATGGCTCAGGTGTGGAAAGAAGAATGATCAAGAGAGACTTTGCCTGAACACTTAGTGCACAGTGTTGCCACTCACTGACTTGGGGAAGAATAGAACAGCAATGAGTTTGGAGGAAACCTAAGTTCAGCTGTGGACACATCAAGCTTAACATAGCTAGGAGTCATCCAAGTGGAAACAGCAAGGGTTCTGATCGTTACCCGAATCTGGAGCCAGAGAAAAAGCCTGGGCTAGAGATAGAAATTCCGTGGACAGGAGCTTATGTACAGCATTAAAAGCATGATGCTGATGAGACTGTACAGAGAAAAAG
The DNA here is from genome assembly GCA_004026905.1 of Hystrix cristata. Lineage (NCBI taxonomy): Eukaryota > Metazoa > Chordata > Mammalia > Rodentia > Hystricidae > Hystrix > Hystrix cristata. Next base: position 69,223 of record PVJO010006834.1, read on the forward strand.
AAGACAAAATGTCCCGGACCCTCATTCAGGCTCTTCCAGCTCTACCACTCCATCCTCTCTTACATTTATAAACAGGAGCAAATGGATACATATGTAGAATGTGTAGGATGAAATAGACCTAGTATGGTCTACAGGGGAAATCCCTGAAGTCAGTTTTTGTTCTAAGTAGAGTGCTATAAATAGAGAAGAATATAAAGAGAGATATGAATTATTTAGAGGCTTTTGGGTTTTGTTTATTATTGTTTTTTGCAGTGCTGAGTATTGATCCCAAGGTCTTTGTACTGAGCTACATCCCTAACTCTTTTTAATTTGGTTTCTTTTTTTTATTTTATTTTGAGACAGGATTTCACAAAGTTGTCTGAGCTGGGCTTGAACTTGTGATCTTCCCACATCAACCTCCCAGATTGTGAGGATTACAGACATGTGCCACCACACCCAGCTATAAAATACATTCTAGTTGTTATGGCTTATATATCTAGATGTCCCGCCAAAGCCTCATGTGGTCACAGGTTGGGCTTTTTGGAGATGGCCGGATCTAGAGTGTGTGATGTTGCAATTAAGGATGTGATGCTGGGATTGATTCATGGAGCAATGCAGGATTAAGGGTGCCCCACCCTGGGTGTGAGTGCTATGTTTCGAGTGCTAGAATATATGGGACAATAATAAGGTAGCCGCTTGTTGCTTGCTGCTTGCTGTTTTTGCTGCCTTCTGCTTGCCATTAACTGCTTCTCCTTTGAGATGCCCCTCTGCCATGCCACCTGCCTTGGAGCCAGCAAACTACGAAATGAAACCTCTACAAACTATGAGCCAAATACACCTTTCTTCCTTTAACTTTGGGTGTCGGGTATTTTGTCTCGGCAATGAGAAAAGTAATTAAGACACTAGTTTAATAGAACAGCCACACACACTGCTCAGCTGAATCCTTGAATCCATCTCTGTCTCTCTCTTTTTCTCTCCCTCTCCCTCTCTTTCTTATAGACATATGCATGACAGATGACAATCAGCTACCCATATACAAATAAAAAACACAAAGCCAACCCACGATGCCTCCTCTTCTCATCTTTTAATAAGCCATAAGAGAAACAAGAGGCCACAGCTGCCCTAACACTAGCTGCTTCCTCTCCCATGATTCATTAAGCATTGATGTCGCCTTTACAGTTTCCAGTTATGAGAAGCCAGCTCTATACGGACTAGGGCAGTCCTTCCTTGCTCTCCAAGGAGCCGATGAGGCCCACCTGAAGTGAAGCAGCAGAGTTCACCGAGAACCAAACTGGAGAGATGTCCCTGAGCTGGGGCCCCTCGTGTGGAAATGCCCCGGCTCCCTGTATCTGCCTCTTGGGAGCTTTCCTCACACAAATGTCTTAACAATGTATTAATTTTCCTTAAAAGGCAGGGTATGGGAAAGAATCTGCAAATTTAAGCTGATTGTTATATCTACAAAATTAATGTCCTTGTATCTAATTACAGAACTAAAATGGACTATTAGACCCCATCATTAAAGAATGTACGTAATGATGAAATTATAGTGAGCAACAATTTGGGAAAAATTCTAATTATACTCTGTGAACCTGAAGTCCCTGGCGTGACCTCACTTTGTTATTTTCATCACAGAAATTGCTTGCCTGAGCTCATCTCAGAGGTTTCCCGTGTCTCTGGGCGGGTTCATATCCTGGGAACAGAGAGACCGGAGAACAAGCCCACAGATAACTATCCCTGAGACCAAGCAGCAGGCAGAGTCCACCGTCAGTCGAATGACTGGTGCACTGGACAACAAAGCAGAGCAAAACTGGATCTCATGATTAGTGAAAGGGAACTCTATGCCCTGGGCGTTTTCCAAAATTAATCTTTCATCATGACACAATGGGGAGGGGTTTGCCTCAGTTTTTTCATTTCAGAGCATCATCAAAACATCGAGTCCATTAAGTAAGAATCCAAACAGTAGAGCTGGGCACGGTGGCGCATGCCTGTAATCCCAGGCTGAGACAGGAGGATTTCAAGTGCAAGCCCAGGTTGGGCAATTTAGCCACTTAGTGAGACTTTGTACAAGGGGCCTGAGTTCAGTCCCCAGTACCACAGACACACACACACACACACACACACACACACACACACACACACGAGTACACCCCAATCTGTGTATGTGTGTGTATATTAGTTAAATACGTATTTGCATATATATAATATGTGTGTGTGTGTAGTTTTTAGAGGAATGTGAAAAAAAGACAAACATATCATGCATCATTAAGTTCATATAGATCTAGCCACTGTTTGTGGACTACTGTGTAAACAAAAATTTAGAAATATAACAGATAACGAGAGTTATAAAAGCAAAAAGGTAAAATGTGAAGAGCAAGGGGCTAGAGGATCCACCTGCAGGAAATGCTGCCATAATGCCAGACACTTTTGTAAGTCCTGCATGTGGGTTGACCCATTTGATCCCCTCCATAACCCGGGGAGGCAGACACACTACTCTAAGGAGGACGTAACCGCAGCGCAGAGTGAATCTTAACTCGCTGAGCTTACCCAGGCGTTAGGTGGCAGAGTCGAGTTTGGAACCCGGCAACTGGCTGCAGAGCCCCACAGGGATCCCCATGGGGGTTCCCAGCCCCGCAGGTCCTGGAGAGGATGGAGAAAAGTGGAGGGAAAACTGCAACCAGGGAGGGTGATGGGAAGTACAGACCTGGCTGGGAAAGTGGCAAGAACAGTCAGAGTGAGCACTGCAGGGGAGATAAGTGGAGGCAGAGAGACATCACAGCCGTAGGAAAGGCGGGGCTGTGTGACTTGGGCATAGCACGGAAGTAGTAAGGGAGAGAATATAATGGCAGAGCCGAACTTTTTGCAGATGTCGTGCCTTTGAAATGGCTGATGGCTTCCACGAGGAGGTGCCCGTCGGGTGGCTGCAGATGTAAGACAAGGGCTGAGTGGAACATCAGGATGGAGAAGCTGGGCTCAGAGAGGCATGCGAAGATAGGAACGTGGAGCGGAGGGGAGCCTGAGATGGTCACAGAGAGGAAGCAGAGGAGAAGAAAGAGCGTGACAGAAAGGAATGACACCCAAGTGAGAAAGGGATTGACAGTCGTGGCCTGCAGAGGCTTCCGCGACCCCACCTTGGTTAACGCCCGCCTCCTCCATCATCATAGGCTGCAGGACAGGCCTTACCCCGTCTCATTCACTGCTGAACTCTAAAAGCCTCACGCCTGGCCTGGGCCCAGCCCTTCACCCTGAGCAGTGAGGGAATGAGCAGAGGGCCGGAGGAACGGAGCTACAGAGAACCCGGGAGCAGCAACCCGCCCCCAGCCCGAAGCTGTGTCTGCCACACCCCACGGCCTCCCAACCTGACCAGTGCCCACCATTCCTCGGGAGCAGCCCTGTCAGCACCCCCCACCACAATGCACTCACATGTCACAGAACATGTGTGTGCTGATGGGGTACAGAGAGGCCAAGCCACAGCCACTTCTCCATAGCAGACCACACCTCTCATTTACTGTGACACTCCTGGCACACAAATAAAAGATCCAATCCAGCATTTCAACCACCATAACAAGCATAAAATGTTTACCAGCTCCAGAGGAAAAAGCAACATCCCACCTTCTGGCTCCACAGAACTTTTACCAGAATCAGATCACTAAAATTACTATTCTGGCCCTCCACGAACATAACCATTTGCTCTGGCAAATCAGAGAGAAGTCACTTATCCGTCCAGATCACATGAGCCTTTGGGTAACAACAGAGGCCTGGAGCAGCCAGGGCTTTGTCCTCAGTCAAAGCCACTGAAGCCAGAGGCATCGGCGAAGCTGAATTCAGTCCCTATTACCTGAACTATTCCAGTTTACCTTAGTCAAATTGTTGATGCCCAGAGGAAACCAGAGGGCAATGAATTGCCTAGCCATCTGTGTCATCATTTGCTCATGTATCAATTATCTAGGCTACTACAGCCCCAGTTATTCAAACACTCATCTAGGTGGTGTTGTGAGAGTACATTGTACAAGAGATTGAAGTGCAAAATGATTTGACTTTAAGTAACAGAGATTGTCAAAGATAATCTCATCCAGTCAATTGCAAAGACTTCAAAAGCAGAGCTAAGACTTCTCTGAAGAATTCCATGAATGGACAGCAACTCAGCCCATGCCAACAGCTCCCTCCTGCCCTATTCGTAGCAGACTGCCCACAAGCTCCCATAATTATCTAAGCCAAGTCCTTGCAATCAGTCTCTCACTATACATCTCCTGCTGGTTCCCCTCGCCAGTTGAACCCAATCAGGGAGAGCCTCTGAACAGACTCATCCTTTCAATAAATAATTATGAAGGCTTTGATACATGCATCCGATGTCTTTATCAAATCCAAGAAATCAGCTTATCTGTCACCTGAATATTGTTTCTTTGTGGCCATAACACTCAAGGTTCTTTCTTTGAGGTACTTTGAAATATCATTGTTCATTACAGCCCCCTTACTTTGCAACAGGATGCCAGATCATTTTTCTCCTAACATTGTCTTTATTGATTCATCTATCCCCACCTCCCCTCCCTCTACTGTTTCTCATAAATATATACAATTATTGTGTGTCAATCAAAAATAAAATTAAAAATGTAACACAAGGCAGAGATGTGAAAGGGGACAGCCACCTGTGCCTTGTGATGAATGAATGCAGAATGTCTGCTCCCTGGGTGCCCCCACATCAGCCTGAGCCCCTGCCTTTAGCAGCTCACTGCAAATCTTCTTAAATGCACACACAGGGCCTGAATTACTCCCTTCAAATTATCCTATAGGTGGATATAGGATATCTCTACAGGTAATAAAGACACCAAATAACTCCACAGGTAATAAAGACACCAGGTTCGCTGTACGGAAGTCAGATCTGCACAGTTGTTCATAAGATGCAGGAGAGAACTTCAGGAACAGAAAGTTTCTAAGCAGGACAGTGGGGAGGGGTGGCAGAGTGCAGCTCCCAGGCACAGGAATCAGGAAGTAGGTCAGAAGTCACAAAAGGGTGCAAAAGAGCCCAAAGGGGAAATGGGGACCCTGACATTTTCTCTCTCCCACTGCCAAGTTTAGCTCAGACCTCTGAAGTCTTGACTCCAGTCATACACTAACTCTTTGTGTGCTCTTTCCAGCCCCATATACAACTAGAGTAAGGGAAATACGTGGCAAGTGTGGATTTTTTTTGTTGTTGTTGTTACTGGGGATTGAACAGAGTGTTCACATTGACATACCGAGCTACATTCCCAGTTCTTTTATTTTTTTTTTATTTTTAAATTTTGAAACAGGGGCTCTCAAAGTTGCTAAGTAGGGCTGGAACTTGTGATCCTCCTGCCTCAGCCTCCCAGACTGCTGGGATTACAGGCATGCCTCACCTCACCTGGCTCAAAGATTGACATTTTTTTTCAGCCTTGAAGAGGGTTACAATTTGAAAAAATCAGTTGAAAGCCTAAAAGTTTAAAACTTCAGCAAATGAGAAAGAACAGCAACTACTTCAATACTGGTTCTTATAACAATAATTCACATGAAACCAGAAGTCTAGCTGGGAGTCCACCCTGCAGACATGCATGACAGACTCTAAATTGAGATCACTTTGGCATTCAGACATGTCATAGCTTACATGGAAGACTTCTGCGATGGGATTTTCTTTTAATTTTTTTAGTTACATTGATGATGCAGAGAAATGGATTTCACTGCGGCACTCTGAGAAGTGCATACAACACACCTTGATCGTATCCGCCCCCAGCAATCTCCCTTACTCTCCCTCTCTGATCCTTCCAATCCCCTTTTTCTTCTCCAATAGTCTTCTAATTTTTTGTTTTTTTTATATTATAGTGTCCACATGTGAGAGAAAACATACATATTTATCTTTCTGAGTTTGGCTTATTTTGCTTAATATGATGATCTCCACTTCCATCCATTTTCATGCACGTGGCATGATTTCGTTCTTCTTTATGGACAAACAATACTGCATTGTGTGTATATACAACATTATCCACTCACCTGCTGAGAAGCACCAAGGTTGACTTCATAATTGGCCATTGAGAATTATGCCACGATAAACATGCAGGAATTGAGATAGAACTGCTTAGAAGTCTCTTGTGAAGCACTGAGGAGCCTCCAAGGAGAATCACTTGTTCTGAGAGAAGAGAATCAAGACCCCAAATTTGGTCAGGTCCCCCGACTCTGTGCCGATGGTGAGGATGAGAAGTTCAGCAAGGCACCCTCATGCATGCCTGCTAGCTCTGCACTAGGGATGGGGGTCCGGAAGTAAGACTGGAAGTGTCTGTTGCATAAAGATGTGTTTTCTCTGACAAGTATTCAAAACACTGGACAGAACCAGATCATAGCATTGAGGCGGATCAGAACGATACCTCCTGTTTGCTGAAAAACCCAGATAGGGGCATCAATAGGACCAGACTTAGCAGGTCAGGCATTGCAGAGCTATAGTTGTACGGTTCTGAAGCAGCCATCCATCATGGCGGTTCATGGGTGACATAGGGTCAGGAGAGTAGGGGAGGAGCTGTGGTTGCCATGGAAACAGTGGTGGCAGAGGCTGGGGCAGGCACCTTCACAGGACTGTGTGGGCACTAGTAATTATTATGTGTCACAAACATATGCCAATAAATAAATAAATTGTCACCAGAAATAAAATAAAATTAATCATTTTTTAAAAAGAACCCTCAACACCAGACAGAACTCCAATAAGCTAAAGCTGGAGCCAAGAAAGAAGGGGAGGAAAACGACAGCTTTCTCAAGGCAGAGGACAGGCCCAAGCACCTGAGCCAAGGGCGACATCCTTAACAAGTCCCTGGAAATAGTTGGAAGAGATTTTAATGCTATAGAAGAGGAGGAGGTGGAATTTCTCTCATGGAGGATATGCAAACAAGGTCAGAGAACGACTGTGTTTTGCTATTATAGTAACTAGCTGCTTATCCACACCAGGCTTTCTTCAAGAAACAAGGATAAAAATAGGGAAAAAAATTAGAATACCCCAGATTAAAATGGAGGATTTACAACAAGCACTGTGGCAGGAAGGACCCCATCTCAGCCACAGCACTCTGGCCTCATCAGAATACCTGTCAGCCCTGCTTCCTGTTGCTGCTATAACAAATGATCACAAACCCAGTGGTAGAACAGCACAAATCAACTGGAAGCCAGAAGTCCTAGCATCAGAGTAACTGAAGGAGTTGGTTCCTCCCGGAGACTCTGGACAGGAAGCCATTTCCTCTCCTCTTCTATCTTCCTGCAGCCAGCTTCATTTTTGGGCCCGTGGTCAGCACAATAACATCCTCCTCTCTGACTCCAGCTTTCCTCCTTACATTTTCTCTATCTTCCCTCTGATCATTTTAACTTTCCTTTTTTAAGGACCTTTGTGATTCCAACAGACCCACTAGATAGTCCAGAATAATCTTTCTATCCCAAGGTCTTCAACCCTCATCACTCCCATGAAGTCCCTTTACCACATCAGGTAGCAGATTCACAGGTCCCGGGGACTAGGAGGATGTGGGAATCCTTTGGTGGCTGGGGAGAAGCATTATTCAGCTTACTATAAGCCCTTTGTGAATTCCCACTAAATTACCTCTACTCTCAGCCATCTCAGCCAAAAGAGCTTCTAAATATGGTTGCATCCTTATTCTTTGTGCATGTCCCAAAGTGTTAGGCCTCATAGTCAAATTAGATCCATGACTAGCCTCCCTGCTGCCACCAAGACCCCCTCACACTGCAGGGCATTTTGGACTTAATGGGAGGTTTTCTGCTCTTTCTCATCATTGATCTTTGCTAGAGATCAGTCACATGAGGCAAGAAGAGAGATGCTATTCATTCCATTTTATAGATGAGACTCAATGGTTGACTGAGCCAAACAGGAGAAGCAGCACGGAGCCCAGATCCCAGCCTCTCTGACAATTCAATGTACATTCGGGGGCCTTTTCCCTGCTGACACCTCAATTTTGGGCTTCTAGTTTCCAGAACTGTAAGACAATGCATTTTCGTTGTTTTAAGTCCCTAGTTTCTGGTCATTCACTATAGCAGGCCTAGGAAAATAACAGAAATAGTCAAGCCATTGTGGTGGCACATGCCTATAACCCCAACACTCGGAGGCTGAAGCAGGAAGATTGCAAGTTTAAACCCAGCCTGGGCAACTTAGTGATTTAGCAAGACTCTGTCTCAAAACAAAAAATCAAAAGGGGCTGGGGCTGTAGTGCACATCTCCCCTGACACTGTACTTTCACATTCAGTGGCTCTTTCACAAAGCTTTCTTTACAAATAAGCTTTTGGCCCGCAGGCTGTAGTTTGCCAAATAATTTATTACGACTCATATTAAAGCAATATTTCTCTTAGTCCCTGCATTTTTTCAATATCTCCTCAAAGTCTGTACCCCGGTCCCAGCCCTATGTCCCTAAGATTCTTTCCCCGCAAATCCATTAGCTTGCATTTTTCCAGGCTGAATTGTTCTCCTTCCTGCCGGTATCTCTCCCCAGCTCTTGTCTGCTGAGTAATAATTCTTGGCTTCCAACTATTATGATCTGTGAATTTTAATACCATCGCTGATATTTCCTGTGGGCAATTGAGAAAGGTGCCAATTAAGGCCAATTGTAACCAACTGCCTACAGCCCTTCCCTAGATACCTCCCCTGGGAGAGGAGAGCAGTGTTATCCTTGGAGTATGCTTTGTCACTTTCCTGCCATGTTAATGCACCCTAATATCCTAACATGCACCCACAGAGCACGCCATTTGGATATCATATTGAGAGTGTTGCAAAAGAAATGGCAGCTAATTAAAGGGCAGCACATCTTACGCTGGTCACACCAGTCACTCACTCAGCAATAATGTGTTTCTTCCAAACAATATCTTTTAAATATGTTTGGCCTTGAGCTTTGAGCTTGCATGCATGTGTGTTTTTGTTTTTTTATATAATATAATGGAACAGCTTGCTCATTGACTCATGCTTCTCTGCATGGTTGTGGATGGACCCTGTAGACTTGCGTCTCATGAGGGCTGAAATGAGCCAGGCTACCAAGGCGTCGGGAAATTTGGGCTCTGTTGCAATCTCACTGCAGGTCTGTGTGTGTCTGGGGCAAGCTACTTGTTCCCTTTCCTGCTGTTTTTCATCTGTAAAATGGAGTAACAATTTCTACTCTCCTTAGTCATAGTGGTTACGAGCTAAGAGAATAAGAAGTGTTCAAGAGCCTTGTTTGGCAAAAGTGCCTGCTACACCAAAGCTTCCAGCTGTGTACGCATAAGGGGGTTCACTGAAGTAATGTTTGTAACCACAAAACATTGGAAATGGGGACTGGTGGTAAGTTATGCTATATTCACAGAATGAATAATTCTGTCTTCACTCAAAATTAATTGACTTGTAGACAGATAGATAGAGAGCAGACAGATAGATTGAACAGATACAAAGAGTTCCGTTTCAAACTGGTATGTGTGCACACAGATATGTCCACGCAACTTTGGGAAAATGTCAGGAATGACAAGCACCAAAGCTAAATGTGAAGGAAAACAAACATCTCTGGAGAATTAGAAGACATAGCTAGGAAGGGAAATTTTACTTCTCGTTTCATATCATTCTTAAGTGGTGGAATTAGGGGTTAGTATTATTTAGTGATTTTTTTCAGTGCTTTTAAAAAATTAATGAGAAAAGCTGCTACATAAATGTCAAATCTTCAGTGCCAACATGTGCCAGATGATTTTATATACATTCTCCTGAAGGCGTGCATTTTTAATCACTAACCCCACACAGACGCACTTTCCAATAGATGGGGGAACCAACTCCACGGTGATAAAGGGACTTGCTCGGGTGACATTCCAGGGTGCCAGAGCAGTGGCCCACCCCCACTCTACCATGACCCTGTACTCTCTCCCTGGTTGCCCCATCTCTGTTGCCAGAAAAGCTGTCTGTCCTGCATTTGCTCATTCATCCATTCCATGATTCCTACTGAATTCTTACTCTGTGTTTAGCACCATACTTGATTCCAGAAAGAGCTGCAAGGACAAACAGGGCAAGATTTCTCCATCTGAGCAATTAAAAGTCTCTGGTGTGTTAATAAGAAACAGAAGGAAAAACAATGCTTCCCGGGCAGAGAGAGAGTAAACATTTGGGAACTGCCCATTTGTTCTGGCTACACTTGTGAGGCTGAGTCAGAAGATGGCTCTGGTCACCTCCTTCTGACAGTGTCCCTTGGGTCGCAGCACAGTAAAAACATTCTGGGCATTTTGGTCCACAACCAGTTTCATTGGTTTTTTTTTGTCCGCTGTGGATGTTTCAATGGTGAAGAGAAAGGCAAGGCCCAATGTAGTTGCAAAAGTTTGAAGAGCGAGAAAGGCTCTGGTCATGTCAGGAACTACATAAGAAATAAAGATTAGCCAGCAGGTGCTAGAAGAGGCAACTACTCCCCGGAGGAACCTGCAAACTTCATATTTTTATGCTGGCTCAAAAAGGAAAAAGTTCCTGACTCAAAATAAATACAGACTTATGATAGACCTGTGTGTAATTATTCTTTAGACTAGAAATACTGAAAATAGTCTACATATCTCTTTCTGCTTACATAGCTGGTGTAACAGATTGGGTTCTATTGGATCGTCAACAAAAGACTAGAGAAATGTGCATCTTCATCTCAAAAACTCACTGAACTAGGTCTCACCATCCATGGCGTTGAAATTTTATTCAAATGGTATTATCTCTTATATATTTGTCATGCACCATGGTTTTGACAAAAGACAATGTGTGAGAGTAGCCAAAGAATTTGTACACATAGTCACTGTGAATTGGAACTTCTGGGGACAACATCAAGAAGAAAATGGAGGCCCGTCCTGGAGGCTCACATTTGTAATCCTAGCTGCTTAGGAGGCTGAGGCAGGTGGACCACAAGTTGGAAACCAGTCTGGGCAACCTAGAAAGACTCTGTCTCAAAATAATAATAACGATAATAAAAGAAAAAGAAAGAGTCTGGGAATGTAGCTTAGTGGTAGAGCACACCTGGGTTTACGCCCAGTACAGCAAATAAATAAGTAGGAAATGGAACATGAGTCAGGACCTGCGGACTTTGACAAGTAGAAGGGAGGAGAAGAGCCACTTACGGCAGCAGTGAAACCTGAGATGAGGTGCAGACAGGTGAATGAGCACAGACAGGTGAATGGGAAAGTCTCACCAGGCTTCAGAGCTGCCAGGAACCTTGGCAACCATCTGCTTGTTGCACACCTTTGTTTTACAGCTGAGCCATCTGAGAGCCAGACGGAGCTGACTTCAGTGACCACACAGTGGTGCTCACTTGGTCGAGCAGAGAGAGGTTCCTGGTCCGCTTTATGATGTTTCATGAATGCTCTGTGAACGTGTTGTGCGCAGAAAGACATGGAAGTTCAGAAATGGGAAGTTGGAGATACATACAAGAACATCGGAAAGGGCTTTTGATTTAAGTTAAAAACACACGCAGGGAACTAAGGGAAATGAAGTTGGAAAGAGCCATTGGAATTTGGTTCTGAAATTCACGGATACTAGTCCAAGGGGTGGGACATTGTTTTCCATGGAGGTTACAGAGAACTATTCCATATGTTTGAGAAGAGTTCAAATAGCAAACCTGAAATTATTTTGTCCCCAGGAACAGAACAATATATGAAAATAATTTAACTAGGATCAAGGAAAAACCTTTGGAGGGTTAAAAAAAAAATCTCTGTATCCAAAGAAAAGGAGATTACCTAGATTTTTCATGTATTATCTCTGAAAGGGACAAATACTTCTTTATAATATCTTCCCTTCTCAAAAGTATATATGCTTTATTTCTTTTTATGATACAAAAGAAATGCATGGACACTTACAACATTTCAGCTGTATGAAGAACCAAAAATACTCCCATAATCCCCTCACCTAAAAGCAAACATAGTTAACATTTTGGCATATTTTCATTCAATAGTTTTTATGCATTTTATATAATTGATTTCATAGCTTTATATAACTTTATGACTACTATTTTTACTTCATATAATACCACAGGTACATTCTTGGGTTGTATATTCATTCATTTTAAAGAGTGTAACCTATATATTTAACCATATCCTAAAGATGGGCTATTTAGATTATTTCTTTTTTACACATAATGCTAGAATAAATACCTTTGTACATAAATCTTGTCCCTTTCAGAGTATTTCCTTAAAGTAGGTTCACAAAAGTAAAATTTCAAGACCAAATAGTATGCACATTTTTAAAGTCGTTCATACATCTTGTCCAGTTGATTTTCTTTATTATTCATGAAGTAAAAAATACGCGTACGATTCTGGGGTTGGAGATAGAGTTTTTATCGAATAAAAGTAGTTTCTCCTATTCTTATTCATTTTGCACTAATTAATAAATATTTCATCTTTGCAGGAAAGTGTCCACAAAACTAGTTTGTACATGTGGAAAAATGGCTAAATTACATTCGTCTACTCGCTCCTTGACCAATTTTCTTTTTGCTGCTTTCTCTTATCTTCTGATCAGTACCACATTCTCTCCTTTCCTAGGAAACTGACCCCCTCAACCACTCAGATTCTCAGATATTATCAGTATTGTGATTTATTAAGGGGGATTCCACTTTGCATTTCCTAGCACAGGGCTGAGCCCTCACCCTGAGGCTTCCACACTTTTGCCCAGGAGGTTGGAAAGTACAGCTTTGCAACAGGAAGACTGATGGTGCTTTCCTGATCTTCAGGGCCTGTGTGTTTCTCATTATCTTCCTTTGGATGCAATTATTGCCTTTTGTTCCGAAGCCACAGGAGGCTGGTCTTTGCTCCTCCTAGAGCAGGGACTTCTTTTAGGTTAATGTTAAGGAGAAAGCCAAGTCACCAGCCCCTGTGTAGTCAAAGTCCCCTCCACTCTAGTCCACCAGGCACAGCCCCGCTACGGGCTCCTTCACGGCCCACCCGCTCTTTTGCTGGTTCTCCTCACAAGTGTCCCCACGCCCAGCTTCTTTCCCTTCCAATCTTTCTCACACACCACGTCAAGATCATTTTCCTGGAGCAAACCTCATATCCACTTACAAATCTGCTCAACTCTGCTCTGACAACCTCAGCCATTCTTTGTTACCCATCTTACCCATTGCAGTGAGTCAGTAAATACTCACTGTGTGGTTTTCAGCGAGTGAGCCACAGCAGTAAGCACTACGGGTTCTGTACAGTGAGGTCTAAGTGGACTTTGGTAGCCAGAAGAGACATGTGAAAAGTTAAATAACAAGGCTCCAGCTCCCATCCAGTCCTGCCAGGTCTCACACTCAACCTGTTTCAGAGGCAATTCATTCTCTTCTCCCCAGATCTATGCTTTCCACTACCCAGGTTCTCAAAACAAAATACATACAAGCTGAGGATAGGGGGAGATTTGGGGAGCAAAAGATTTTGGCCTTGCAGAGTCCATCAAAATCCAATTTTTACATTATTTGCTCCTTAGCTGTACTTAGGGGAATAAAGAGGTACAGAAATTAGTAAGACACGTTCTCACTGTTGTGAGCATATAATCTAGTGTGAGAGACAAAGTTCAGCAGAGTCATCTCCTGTGCAATGTCAACTCGGTCACCCAAACCACGCCTCTCAAGACTATGTCTCCAGGTCCTACCTGCTCATTCAGTGCAGGAAAAGTGAACTAGGCCATCTCCATGTGCTTTCTTATTGTTCTTGTTCTTGTCTTCTGCCAAATCTCAATCAAACCAGATATTAGAACAACCATAACAACTTCTGTGGAGTATCTTGCATTTACAGAACATTCTTCCAAACATTGTCTGATTCAATCCTCACGACCAGTTCACAAGGTATGTCTTTATTACCTTCATTTTACACAGGAGAAAGCCACACTGTCAGGAAGTGAAGTCACACAACCAGAGCCTTTCAGTGCCACAGGGACATGTTTCATTTCTAAGCTATGCAGTCACTAGGGTGAAAATATGTGAATGAAGCCCCCCTCTATCAATGGCTTTACAACAAGGGGAGAAAGGTGGACACGTAAATTAGTGATTTCCACATAATGTGGTCTGAGGACAGACTATGCAAAGGTTGCTGCAAAAGAGAAAAAGAAATATCCAGCCCAATGAGCAGATCTGGGGAAGGTCGATGGGGAGGCAAGAATCGTTTCAACTGAATTCCAATTTGAATGAGGGATTAGTTAGCTCACAAATGGAAAACCACAACATGAACTCAACTGTGGACTGATCCTCCAGTTCATGTTTTTCCCATCATCCCCTTATAAGGTAAGTTTTTCAATGGATAATCATTGAATGAATGAATGAATGGATGAATGAATGAATGAATGAATGAGTACTTCTTCCAGTTTAGAGATTGGCTGAAATGTCAACCCAAGCAGTAACTTTGTCTTTTTTTTTGAATTTTTTTTTTTTTTTTTTTTTTTTTTGGTGCTGGGGATTGAACTCAGGGCCTTGTGCTTGCAAGGCAAGCACTCTAACCACTGAGCTAAATCCCCAGCCCATAACTTTGTCTTTAAAATCATCATATTCTGACTAGCTGAGCTAATATACCTTCAGGAATTTCATGAGGATTCCTCAGCAACAGGACAGGTAGTTCGCAACATAAGAGGCCCTAATTTACTCCTACAGCCTCCTAGAATCCGTTGGAGGTAAGACAGACACTAAAATTGAGAAGAAGAGAAGATTCCTCACTTACATCTACCCAGGCGTCTCAAAATACTCTGTTAATGCCCTGAGCTAAGCAACAAAGAGGGGACTGGAATTAAAACTAAAGCTCCTAAGCTACTCAAAGAATCCCACAGTGAACCTCTCTGGCCTCGGATAACTCTGGATGAGGAAGAAAGATCCCAATTCTCCTACACCCACTTCCTCTGAAATGTAGTTGTGGAAGGACAGCCAAGATCTTCAAAACTTGGAGATTGGAGCAGAGTGCCCACATCCTCAAGTGATCTCATGAGGCCTGTCTCTTTCCTCCCACAACCTCCGGCTCCACTCCATTGTGCTGACGCCTCCATGCCAGCCCTTCTTCTGCATTTCCTGCTCCTTGGCCGAGCCTTGACTTCATCTGTGTATGCTTGGCATACAGACACAGCTACTCTTGGAGTCTGTGTGTGCCACCATTTCACAATTCAAAAAACCCCAAATAAGAGACAGGTGATTGGATTCTCCGGGAAAATCGAAAGAAGGACTCTCAGCCCACACTGTCCAAATCTGTCTGCGGAGAGAACAGCTCAAGAAGTAGGCTAGGACCAAACATTACTTTTTCAGGTGTAAAAGACAAACACAGTCCATACAAGGATCATTTTATTTCCTCTTGGTCACAAACGTATTTCTACTCAGAATTTCCTCTTGCTGCTTTCAAATTCTTGGGGCAAGTCAAACTTGCCTTGAACAAATAATGAAATAAATTTGTAGAGGAAGGAATCAGCTTAATGAAATTACAATCATTTCTTCAAGGAAGAAGGTATTAAATGGGCCTCGAAAAGTCACACGACCTGGAGAATATTACCTCCATCAGTTTGGGCTCAAGATTCTCTGTTGTCCACTTGGGAGTTTTGATTTATGATTTAGCTTCTCTGAAAATACAGAAGAACTGAAATGGGCTTGCAAAAAAATAATAAAATAAAATAAAATGGGCTTGCAAATTTCGCCACTGGGTAAAAGATCATAGCCACTTCTTTTCCTTTATGGAAATATTTAGGGTTCATTTTATAAGCCAGGCCAGGGTCAGAAAACCTTTTTCTCTAAAGGTGCAGATGATAATATTTTAGGCTTTTTTGACCATGTATCTCTAGCATAATTATTCAACTCAGCCAATAAAAGCATACAAGAAGTCATACAAAATATGTAAAAAAATGAACACAGCTATGTTCTAATAATACTTTATTTACAAAAACAGGTTGTGGGCTAGATTTAGCCCATGGACCATAAATTGCCAACTTCTGTCGTAAACCATTTTCTCTGTACAGGAGTGTCACAGTGAGGAAAAAATACCTTTAGACTGAGAAAGGAGAAAAGGGGTAGAAGACTGTAAGGCCTAGTTATTCTATCATTACCTAAGTCACTATAAATAGTGTTAGAATCTGCATTTAGCAACTATTCCTTACGATATTTGTGTATATTATATCTGGAGATCAATAAGTCTCAAATGCTAATCAAGTTACAAATTCTTTTTACATCTGAGCATGGAAATAATACACTTTTAACAAACTCCTGATACTGTCAATAGAAAAGATACTTCAAGTAGCAGAAATCTACTTAAAACCATGCTCTACGAAAGCCAATACTGAGTTGGGTGTGGTGGCACACACATGTAATCCCAGCACTGAGGAAGGCTGAGGCAGGAAGATCACATGTTCAAACCCAATCTGGGAATAGATGCTAAATGCAGCTATACTAACAACAACTTAGAGAGACCCTGTCTGGAAATATATATATATATATATATATATATAAAATGATAGACAAAAGCAAAATACGTGACAGAGACTCAGGTCTCAACTAAGAGGGCATTACAATCCTTTGTGAAGGAAAAAAAACCTTCTGCATGGAAAAAAATTAATCAATATAAGAGGCTGTATAACTTTCTTACAAGAAAATTAAGCACCAAAGCAGTACTTCCAAAATCATTCCTGGAAGCAAGCATTACCCTAATACTAAAACCAGAAAAGGACCCAACTGAAAAAGAGAACTACAGGCCAATCTCCCTAATGAACATAGATGCAAAAATTCTCAACAAAATTCTGGCCAACAGAATACAACGAATTATCAAGAAGATTATACACCACGACCAAGTAGG